>PVIU01006333.1:0-103082 GCA_004026605.1 Ondatra zibethicus
TCCCCAGTCCTTCCCTTCTCCTTTTTCCTCCCCCCTCTCCCCTTCCCTCAACCTCACCCCCATTCCTACCCCCACCCCCGCGCTCCCAACTTTTGCCCTGTGTTCTTGTTTGCTTCCAATTTCCAGGAGGATCTATATATGTTTTTCTTTAGGTTCACCTTGCTATTAGGCTTCTCTAGGCTTGTGAACTATAGACTTAATGTCCTTTGTTTATGAAACACATTAAGGAGTATAGGTATTAGCTCTTCTTGGAAGTTCTGGTAGAATTCTGCATTAAAACCATCTGCTCCTGGGCTTTTTGTGGTTGGGAGTTTTTTGATGACAGCTTCTATTTCCTCGCGACTTATAGGTCTATTTAAATTGTTCACCTGGCCTTGATTTAATTTCAGTATATGGTATTTATCTAAAAGACTGTCCATTTCTTTTACATTTTCGAATTTTGTGGCATACAGGCTTTTGTAGTAAGACCTAATGATTCTCTGAATTTCCTCAGTGTCTGTTGTTATGTCCCCCTTTTCATTTCTGATCTTGTTAATTTGAGTGTTCTCTCTCTGCCTTTTGATTAGTTTGGATAGGGGTTTGTCGATCTTGTTGATTTTCTCAAGGAACCAGCTCTTTTTTTCATTGATTCTTTGGATTGTTTTCTGTGTCTCTATTTTGTTGATTTCAGCCCTCAGGTTGATTATTTCCAGTCTTCTACTCCTCCTGGGTGAGTCTGCATCTTTTTTTTTTTTTTCTAGAGCTTTCAGGTGTGCTGTTAAGTCACTAATGTGAGCTTTCTCCATTTTCTTTATGTGGGCACTTAGTGCTATGAACTTTCCTCTTAGCACTGCTTTCACAGTGTCCCATAGGTTGAGGTATGTTGTGTCTTTATTTTCGTTGAATTCAAGGAAGACCTTAATTTCTTTCTTTATTTCTTCCTTGACCCAGGAGTGGCTCAGTAGTTGACTGCATGCTTTCCGGGGGCGCCCTCTGCATTTCGATCAGTGTGGTTGTCTATAATGGTCTCTGCCTGTTGCAAAGGAAAGTTTCCTCGACAAGGAGCGGGAGCTGCGCTTGTCTGTGGCTATACGGACACAGAGTTAGAACACTGTTAGAAATTATGCTGCTTTGATAAAATGGCAGCTGTAGATTCTCCTCCAAGATCTATGATCTAATAGCCCGAGGTGGTTGGCTACATCTCCAGCAGCAGGCATGATTTCCCTCTTGTCGAACGAGCCTTAAGTCCAATTAGAAAGCTACTGATTACCATTAAGATGTGGGTGCCACCCCTGCACCTTTAGTGTAAATGGTTCGTGGGCATCACAGCTGGGTAGGTCTGTTGGTTGCTTCCCTCCCTTGGAAGCTTGCATGGATGGACCTTCTGGTGCTGTAAATGCTAGTCTCAGGGAGGAGGATTTCGGGTCGGGTTTAGCTTGGGTATTTGGGTCCTGTGTTCAAAGTGCATAGCGCCTTCAGCAATAGTGACTCACCTTCAGCAATAGTGACCTTCAGCAATAGTGACTCACCTTCGGCAATAGTGACCTTCAGCAATAGTGACTCACCTTCAGCCTCTGGGAAGCAACCAAGAGCAATGACCATAGCCTACAAAGTTTTAGAAGCCTCTTGGACTACCCTGACTAGCAACTCCAAAGATGGCTTCTCAAGTTCAGTTTTGGGGTTTTAGTCTATGACTCTTGGGGTAGCGTCGTCAGGCCAGGTGGGAAATTTTAATTTAAACTGTGTATGTATGTATGTATGTATGTATGTATGTATGTATGTATGTATGTATGTATATACACATAGACTTATATGTATTATATGTAACTTTAGATAATGATTCCTTATTATTATATTTTTAGATAGCCCTACCCTTATTGTACCATCCTCACTCTCCATCTTTATTGTTTGTTTGAGACAGAGTTTCTCTAATTTGTTCTGACTGCCCTGGAGTTCACTGTGTAGACCAGGCTTGAACTTGCAGAGATCCTTTTACCTCTGCCTGCCAAGTACTGGGAGGAAGAGCATGGGCTGCCATTCCTGGCCTTTCTCTTTTTATTAAGGGTTTCATGTAGCTCAGGTTGGCCTTGAACTCTTGATCCTCCACCCTCTCTACCTTGGAAATGGTGAAATTACTGGCTTGTGCCACCACGAAGGAATGGGAGGGATGTTGAGACTTGGGGCAGGGGAGGGGGGAGTACTGGATAAGGGCCTATCTGCTGTTCCTCACCTCCATTCATCTGGGGGTTGGCAGCAGATATTTACCTGATGCAGAAAACACCAGTCAAGTTTCTCTGGATGGGATGCTTTTGCACTGAGAGGCCCAAAGCTGTTCTCAAAAACAGACCCATATTTAGGATGCCTTCCTCAATCTCATTGAGCCCCTCTGACCCTCTGAGTTCCCATTCCCTGGGCTTCACTTTCCCCACTGTGTCACGTTGTGTCCCCCCACCCCCTCCCGCCTCTATACCTAGGTACCTGTTAACCCGAAGCCCTGGATCCTGTTACTGGACTGAGCTCACTGAGCTGAATGGCCCCTCCTCTACGTCTCGGGGAGTCATCTCCCCGGTGTGTCTCCTCTGAGAGCTACTCCTGTTCACTAAACACCCCTTTTGTACCTGTGAGTCTTCTCTTCTCTGAATCTAACTCCCTCACTCTCTCTCCCTTCCTCCCTCGCTTCGGGAGGTGCCTCCCTGGAGACCTGTTGTCATGCTTACAGTCCGTGGTAACTCAATCAAAAGGCGCCCTAAGCACTTAGAGAAGGTCAGGGGAAGGGAGGGACCAAGGCTTTCCTCCTCCCCTAGCCAGACTTCTCTTCAGAGTCTTTGAGATTGGGGCGCTGACCACACCTTTGACAGGCCCTCTGAAACCCGGGGACCCGCTGTAGTCCTTCCTAATGGGGTTCAGAGCTGCTTTCCAGCCCTCCGGACTTTGCCCCCTCCCACCCCGGACTTTGATGGCACACACAAACAGATACAATCGGAGGCAGGGCCATTGGGGTCTGGGCCAATGCGGGAACAGCAAGTCTACTTCAGCTGCGGGAGAAAGAAATTGGGTAGAGCCAGGATGATTAAAATCCGAGATACAGAGCAGAGCGCCTGGGGGAGGAGAGGAATCCAAGTATCTCAAAGGGCTCCGATGAATGGTTGAGCTTATTCATTTCCGTCCAGACTCAGACACTATCCCACAATGTGACCTTGAGCAGAGCACGCGGCTTCTTCAAAGTCTCCCCCTCCACGTAAACGGTACGGGGAGGGATCGTGTGCAGGAAGGTGCACACACAGGCAGGGGTGGAGCTGGAAAATAATTTTGCACACCTTGGGGTTCTCTAAGGGCCCCACGAAGGTTGGCGGACCCAGCAGCAGCGGCTTTGGGGTTTGTTTTGCAAGCCAAGTGCCTTCCTGTGGACGTCAGTAGTCCCTTTGCCTTAATCACCGCACAACCCCAGAATGATGGGGGAGGGCGTCCTAACGAGCCTTGTGGCCCAGGAGCTCCTGAGCGCGGAGTTCTAGGCCAGGCTTTCACAGTCATGAGGGCGGGGAAGGGGGACGGGGGGAGGGGGTGACGCTCAGTCCAAACCCTTCTCTGGGTGGAGACTGCAATGTATGACTTTTAAGCATCCCTTCGAAGTTTACCGCTGTGAGAGTCCAGGCGAGGAAAGTGACCGCTACTTATCCACCCCAAATTTGGGGTGATCCCCAAATAGGGCCAACCCGGGAGAAGGACCGGGAACCTGAGGCGCTTGCGGACACGCTTCTTGGTGGAGGGCAGGGCCGATTGAGGACCTGCAAGTCTCGGATTGGCTGTGCGGCCCATCGCTCCGCCCCATGTGTTATAAGTTGCGGGGCGACGCGTGCGGCCTGGGTGTGGGTTCTGCGGCCGCTTCTCCATCCTCTCGTGCCCAGCATTTTTGCTCCCAGCGTACCGAGAGCCGGGGACCGCCGCGGGGCGGGGGATGCCGGGCTGCCGCATCAGCGCCTGTGGCCCAGGGGCCCAGGAAGGGACGGCAGAACCGGGGTCCCCCCCGCCGCCACCCCGGGAGCCCCTGCCGTCCCTCCAGCCCCCGCCCCCATCGCCGACCTCGACCCCGACACCCACCCAGTCACCGCCCTTGCCCGAGGCGGCGGAGACACCGGCGGAGGGGCAGGAACTGCAGCGCTGGCGCCAGGGTGCTAGTGGGGGCCCGGGGGGCGCGGGCCCGGCGGGGGGCGCGGGCGGGAGTGCGGGCGCGGCAGCAGGGACGGGGGGCCGCGCGCTGGAGCTGGCCGAAGCACGGCGGCGACTGCTGGAAGTGGAGGGCCGCCGGCGCCTGGTGTCGGAGCTGGAGAGCCGGGTGCTGCAGCTGCACCGAGTCTTCTTGGCTGCCGAGCTGCGCCTGGCGCACCGCGCCGAGAGCCTGAGTCGCCTGAGCGGCGGCGTGGCCCAGGCCGAGCTCTACCTGGGGGCGCACGGGTCGCGTCTCAAGAAGGGTGCGCGCCGCGGCCGCCGGGGACGTCCCCCCGCGCTGCTGGCCTCGGCGCTGGGCCTTGGGAGCTGCGTGCCCTGGGGCGCCGGACGGCTACGGCGCGGCCACTGCCCGGAGCCCGACTCGCCCTTCCGCCGCAGCCCGCCCCGCGGCCCCGCCTCCCCGCAGCGCTGACCTTAGAACCCGCGACCCCTGGGCTCCGGAGACAGGCGGAAGGACGGACGGACTGACGGACGGGTCCGAGTGCTGGCTAGATGGACGGCGTCATCTCTGCGAAGGAGACAGGCGGGGGCCATAGGGCCCTGAAAATGAGACTAAGGTGAGGTGTTGTTAACTGGTGCTTTCTAGGGTACAATGTGTCGGTGCCGAAGGATGCAGTAGTCGGGAATTCCCATCTCTGGGGTGTCTGGCATCTGTGAGGCCCTAAGGGAGCTGTCCGTTTTTTCGTGGCTTCTCTCCTGCTGGCTTAGGTGGCAGCGCTACTGTCCCCTTACAGAGCTGAACTAGTGGAGGGTGTTGGGCTTCAGGAAGGATTTGGTGGCAAACTTTAACCAGCTGGAGCCTGCTGCGATACTGCAGCATCTGCCACCCTCACCTGCAGTTTATCCCTGTGGTTTATCCTGGGTCCCTTGGGACTGAAAGTAGAGTCCTGCCCTTGAAGCTGCTGGTTTCTACACAGCGGAGCTCTGTCTCTCAGGGAGGGAAAAGTAAGACTCCAGGATGGAAGGAGCACTGCCTTGGGGCTGTATGATGGGACTGTCCTCCTCGGAGCCCCTTTCCCATTGGAGGAGACAGAATCTCATAGAAGTTGAAGATTTGCCCCCAGCGTGTTTAGTTAGGCTTCGCTGCTTCTAGGAGACAGCTTTTCTCATATTCCTAATAATTTTGTTACCTGTGTTTGTAGCCTGGTGGGGGTGACCCCAACGTATCTTTAAGATGGCTCTGCCAGGGACAGAGCCAGGTGACACTCTTTAACAGCCCCAAGGAGGCAGGCATGGCATCAGCTTCCAGAAAGGGCGGCCTTAAAGGGCCAGACTGGAAATGCCACCTGCTTCTTCCTTTGGGCCCCCATTCCTCTGTCTGCACTCAGTGGCCTGGCCCCTGGCTTGCTCCCTGAATCTGACTGATGATAGCCCACTCGTCAGTGGTAAAGTGGATATATCCGCCTCTCAGGAGGGTGGAGGGGAAGCCAAAATGGGGCATAGGATTCTTTTTCCCACTGTAAGCCGTGGGCATTTTACTCATTTAAATCACACCTAGAGACCGGTGCTGCCTCGTGTCTCAGGAACCAGGAGCTAATTTAAAGTCCTCATTTTATAAAATGGAAAAGGTATTTCTCAAGGTCACATGCCAGAGAGAGAGAGAGGGAGAGAGAGAGAGAGAGAGAGAGAGAGAGAGAGAGAGAGAGAGAACCTGATCCTAGGCTGTGTGTGCCCTTTTCATTGTATTCCAGTTAGGGAGAGCTGACCTCTGGACCCTGTCTGCAGTGACCCAGAGCAATACTGTCCCCTCTCCGAGTCACAGCTTCTCTGAATATGGTTATATCCCTCCTGTCAGACCTGAGAAGGGAGAGAAGGAGGAAGAGGAAGATGTCAGAGTCACATCAGTAATGGAGTCAAGTAGATTGCGATAGGCAGGAGTCCTCTGCTGACCCTACCCCCATCAGGCCTTCCTCTCCACGCATAACAGCCTTAGCGGCTGGGTTCTCAGAAGGCCTTTATGAAGCCGCCTTAGCTGGGACGCTCAGAGCTTCTGAGAAAGCCCTGGGACCAGTGTTGTTGGGACTCTGGCGTGTCCTGGCTTCCCCGGATAGGGAGGACTTACTGAGCCCTCTCTGTCTACCCGGGGTGCTGAGGCCCAGAGAACACAGGACTTCTTGGAGGTGACATTGCTGGCTGCAGCGCTGGGCGTCTGCCAGGACCACCTGATTGCTGGTCTGCAGGAGGGCAGGAGGGCAGTGGCAGTGGCTCTGCAGCTGCTTTTAGCGAATGGCATAGCGTGCTCTCTGCCATCACTGTCTCTGGGATCCGCTGGAATCAGCTTTGACCTGATTTAGAGGTGGGGTGGGTGGATACATAGAGGCGACACTTGCTGGAGAAGAGTGGGTGGGCGGGGGGGGGAGAGGCAGTAATGGTCCCCCCCTCCACTCCCTTCCCTTCCAGTTGCCAAGCTGCCCCCACCCAAAAAAAGAAGTCTGGGCCAAGGCACACAGAACTCACTGACTCGAACCTCAGGTTAGTTAGTCTGTGTGCACCTTTCAACCAAGTGAAAGTCACCCTCTCACCCTGTCTGAGCCTCGTAGCACCCCGTGTAGAGTCCCCAGGTCTGGCTCCAGTCTCTCCTCACCCAGCAGACCCCGGTTTCCTTTACTCCCTGGGTTTCAGGAGGAACATGTACCAGACGGTCTCCACTCGGAAGGCTGGTCCCAGCAGTTAACTTAGCATGGCCACCAGAGGGCAGTGTGGAGCTGCTTCGTGAGAGTTGGGGGCGTGGCCTGGGGCGTGTTCTGTTCCGGGTGGCTCAGTCCTCAACTATCTCTTCCGTGGTCCTGGGGCTTGCTGGCTTTGGGCTGTAAGGGTCTGCCTAATAAGCGGTGGTGGCTGTTCCCAAAGCCCGTTACTGACGGAGTGGTTCTAGTGATGGCTTCTAGCGTGAGTAGGCTGGGGTTCTCCTCTGCATCCATCACCCCTGGGAGCACAACTCGAGAAGAGGTGCAGAGGGGACCCTGCCTTCAAGGAGAGATTCCAGTAGGAAAGACTTCTTGGGAAGAGGCTTCCACTGTTGACTGCCGGCACCCGAGTCAGTTCTGTATTCACCCATTTGTTACGCTGATGACGGCACTTGGTTCTGCCACCACCTAACTAAGGTGGTTCCTAGACATTAGGCTGAAGTGACAGATCCAGACGAAGGTGTTCCAGACCTGCAGTGGGCAGTGTCTTGTGTTGACAGCTTGATTCCTTGAGAACCAAGCACTCAGGTGCCCTGGCATCTCCGAGTTGGAGAGTCTAGGCGGGGGAGGAAGTATTTGGGAAAGCTGGGAAATTCCCAGCCTGTTTCTTCTCCCATCATTATTCCTTGACTACACCCTGGCCAGAAGTGATGAGAGACGAGAACCCTTAGTTCTGGAATAAATGGACCACTTCCTTCACACTGGGCCCCACACTAAGTACCTATCATTCACATTCTCACAAACACTCAACATGCAAGGCTCTTAGCCCCATGGCCACCTATGAGTCAGAGGACTGAGGTGTGCAGATGGTCTCCTCAAAGGTGTAGGACCTGTAAACTCAGTGGGCTAACGACAGCACCATTTTGGGGGGATTTCTGAGTTCTCATTTTTAATGGGTCCAATCCTGGGAGGGAGGTATGAGATGCTGGAGGGGCGGTCAAGTGTGTCTTGCACCCTGCCCCCCAGGACTGGACACACCCTTGCCGGGTTGTCTGGGTTCTGGGGGTGAGTCAAGCTGACTCACCATACCTGGCTTATGGCAAGGGTGGGCCAAAGATGTTTAGGGCTGGATGCACAGCACAGCTAAGGCTTGCTCCAGCTGTCTTCCCTCTCTGAAGACCTGGGCAGGGATGTTTGGTGCCAAGGGAGCAAAAAGCCTGGGTAGCAGGAGAGGAGGATAACATGTTCTATGGCAGGCACAAGGGCTCAAAATAGAACAAAGCAAACCTGAAATCTGGTCTTGGGGTGAACTGAATTGTCTCAGCTTGGCGCAATGACTTTCCATTTTTAATTTTTTGTTTTGGGTTTTGAAACAGAATTTCTCTGTGCAGCCTTAGAAGCTGCACTATAGACCAGGCTGGCCTTCAACTCAGAGATCCACCTGCCTCTGCCTCCTGAGTGCCAGGGTTAAAGGTGTGCATGACTGCCTCCTGCCTTTAAATCTTTTTTCTTTTTTTGGATTTACTTTTATTTTAAATTATATGTACGTGAGCCAGGCGGTGGTGGTACATACCATTAATCCCAGCACTCGGGAGGCAGAGGCAGGTGGATCTTTTTGAGTTCGAGACCAGCCTGGTCTACAAGAGCTAGTTCCAGGACAGGCTCCAAAGCTACAGAGAAACCCTGTCTCAAAAAACAAAAACAAACAAAAAAAAATTATGTGTGTGTACAGGGTGCCCTTGGAGGACACAAGTGTGGGACCCCCTGGAACTGAAGTTACAGGCATTTGTAAGCTGTTTGGTGTGGGTGCTGGGAGCTGAACTTGCGACCTATACAAGAGCAGTACATGCTCTTAGCCTCTGAGCCATCTCCCCAGCTTGAGGAACACTAGGGAAGGGCTAACATCTGGGTGTAAGAAGTCCTACTGAGTGCCTCTTAGTGGGGCACTGTGATGGGGGAACCACCCTGCCTAGGTCAGGAGACAACGCAAAAGATGGATAAAGATGGGCTGTTCCATCAGAGAACAATACAAGCCTTGGTGGCTCTAGAGCAGGGGTTCTCAACCTTTGGGTCTCAACTCCCATAGGGATCGCCTGAGACCATGGGAACACACAGATACAATCATAACAGTAGCAAAATTATAGTCACGAAGTAGCAATGACAATAATTTTATGGTCGGGGGTCACCACGTGAGAAGCTGATTTAAAGGGTGACAGGGGTAGGAAGGTTGAGAACCATGGCTGTAGCGTCACCATATTGGGAATCTCTGGAACAGCCCTGGGGAGCTCAGGAAGGAGAGGAGTGGGGGAGGGGCGGGCTCTTCATTCCAGGAACATTCCATTCCAGCTGCTCAGACTAGTGGGGATCCCAGCCAAGGACAAAGATCCAAGGGAACCTCTGCTTCTCCGAGCCCCTTTCCATAGCAAACCCTCTTGCCTTGCCTCCCCATGATAGTTCTCAAGGAAACAGCTGTGGAAGGTTTTGGGTGGGGTGGGACAGCTTCTGGAAAAGGTAATTAAGGCTCCTGGCATTGTTCTTCCAGCTCCTTGGAGCCTCCACTTTATGGGTCTGGACTTCTGCATTCCACTCCTTCTCTGGATACCGCCCTCAGGAAGACTTCCAGGATTGACTGTACCCAGTCTCAGCACCCTCCTCCCAGGAGCCCTTCCAGTGGCAAGGGACTGGGGCCTGGGAACTTGCTATACTCTGGTTGCTTTCCACACACTGCGTTTAACTTTGCTTATACAGGGACCTGAGATGCTGTCAATTAGCCAAGAGTGCAGCAAACATGGCCAGTGTGACCATGAAAAGGATTTCCTTTTAAAGATAGACTCCTCATTCTTAAACAGGTCACAATGTAGCTGGAGTCCCCATTGCTGCAGGTCACAGTGTAACTGGAGTCCCTATTGTCACTTCTTTGTCCAGTAGCTCCAGGAGGCCTATTTGAGGCAAATCACTGGTGTAGGAAATGCCCATTTTCCTTCAGCCACTGTCCTTGTCCTCCCCACGTGAGTGAGGATGTCCCTGTGGCTCCTTGCAGACAATCAGCTGCTGCCTCCTAGGGGGACACCTCTTTCTTAGGATGAAATGGTGGCAACATCAAACTTCCAAGCAAAATTCAATGCACAGAGGAAATCCATTTCTTTACGACAAGGGAAGGAGGCACATGTACTCACACACCACCCAGAACTTAGAGGCTTCTGTATATCGACTCGGTCCCCAACTATATACACATGGGAAAAATAAAGCTCCGTAAAGCGAGGCTGAACCGTGCGGTGTTATGGCTCATGTTGCAGTGTCCTTGCGCCTTCCATCTGGTGGGTGGCAGCTTCTGTTTGGTTTGGCAGTCTGGGCCTAGGGACTGGCTTTCCCTTCACTTGGCTCAGAGCTGACCCTTGGTTAACAGCGGTGTGACGAGGAAGCCCAGATAGAAATACATGAGACCGAGTGACACATGCAGAGGCCGAGACTGTGGCAGTGGATGTCAATGCTTGTGGTATAGTGCTGTGGGCGACTGTCCCTTGGGGTCTCAGGACACGGGTACATTTAAACTGGGGAGAGGTTTTCAAAGGGGACTTTAGAAAAGCTATGGGAGCCGGGCGGTGGTGGCGCATGCCTTTAATCCCAGCACTCGGGAGGCAGAGGCAGGCGGATCTCTGCGAGTTCGAGGGAATGTGTCTAAGAAACTAATAAGGGGAGCCAGAACTGGTGGCACACAGCTGTAATCCCAGCGCTCAGGAGATGAAGGCAGGAAGATGGGAGAATTTAAGGCTAGCCTGGGCTACACAGGAATACTCCGTCTTCAAAAAAAAAAAATCAACGCCGGGCGGTGGTGGCGCACGCCTTTAATCCCAGCACTCAGGAGGCAGAGGCAGGTGGATCTTTGTGAGTTCGAGGCCAGCCTGGTCTACAAGAGCTAGTTCCAGGACAGGCTCCAAAGCCACAGAGAAACCCTGTCTCGAAAAAACAAAAAACAAAAACAAAAAAAAAAAAAATCAAGAAAAAAAAAACTGGAGCTGTAACTTCAGTAATAAGGTGTTTGCCTAGAATGCGGAAGGCCCTGGGTTCCAGAGAGAGCTCATGAGAATAACTCACATTGGGAGGCAAGTGTTAAAGCCTGCTGCCATTGCGTGAGGGGTGTGAACCATGACAGCCTGGGAGGGAAGGAAAAGAGTAAACACCCTCTCCTTTCAGGCTCCTGCTGGGGCCTCAGTGTCAAGAACACCAGGAAACGAACAAGGGAGCCATTGATGCCACCCAACAGCCTCCCCAGGGCTCTGAGCAGATGGGTGGAGAGTGGATCCGGAGGGGCCGGCATACCGTGTATCTGCCCAGGGGTGCCCACTGTGTCTCTGGCCCTGACTTACAGACTGGTAGGAAGGGGTAGGTAGGTTGTTGTTGGTACAGAGGTTAGAAGGTGAAGAACAGGACTCTCTCCCCTCAGCTGTCCTGATGCCTGCACATCCTGGCATTCCTAGGTAGCGACAGGGATGATCCACAAGGACAATGTCAGGTACAGAGTGTTTTTCTCACACCCGGAAAAAATGCACCACACCCATAGGCTCTCAGGTGTGCTGTTGCCATGACAGGTCCCAGACAGTCACCCCAAGCCATGACTACTGGCACAGATACATCAAGAAAATGTATGTCTTGGCACACTCACTCTGCCAGTCATACAGAAAATAGCCTGAGCCTTGCCACAGTGCACAGGAGACAGACTTGTCACCGTCATTCGTATGGAGCTACAGTGCAGGGACGGATGCAACACCTTGAGTCTGACAAACCTCTTCAACCACTTCGGCCTGCATTTTGTCGCTAAAATGGAAATAACACTATTCGCTGAAGTTGTAAGGATGTAACTCCAATGCTTGGGCATACCTTAGCATGGCATCAGGCCTAGAATAAATCACGCTCGACAGCTGTTGCTGTGAATGTCTGCCACTCCCCCCACTTCGTCACATCCACACACGTGTGCGTGCCGGCTCCAGAGAGTACCCACACCAACGCAGGACCGGCCAGACATCCTTAGGCACACGTGCCCTCCTTCAGACAGGCCTGCCCAGAGCACGTGTGCATTCACAGACAAGCTCCCTTGGCCCAGAACACTTTCTCTAGACAGCTACATGGCTCACTTCCCAGAACCTAGCAGTCTTTGGTCAATCCAATACCATCTTTCAATGAGGGGCACCTTGTGTGGATTGAAGTCCCTTGTTACATTTTTATGCATTGCTGACCTTCTAAGATCACACTGTTTACCTTATTAGGGTATAACTGTCACAAGGGTAGGGATCCTAAACCTAGAACCATATCAGGCATACGGTTGAGCTCAGTGCATACACACGAAGACAGAACTGGGTTTCTCATCTGAACCAAGCATATCCAGGTGAACCGGCATCCCAATCCATTGAGCCTGCTGTGTTCACACTGTTTCCAGCTCAGGTTTAGGCCCACATGGCCAAATCAGGAGGTAGAAGTTATGTCTCTCTGAGCACCTTAATTAGGTGGCCACAGATGGGTGGGATAGGAGAGTCCCCCCCCACCCCCGTTTTTTCTTTTTCGAGAATGTGTTTCTCTGTGTAGCTTTGGAGCCTGTTTTGGAACTCAACTCTGTAGACCAGGCTGGCCCCAAACTCAGAGATCCGCCTGCCTCTGCCTCCGGAGTGCTGGGATTAAAGGTGTGGGCCAGCACTGTCGGGCCTGGGAGATCCTTTTCAATTGCCTTTCCAGCCATTTAGAGCCAGGAGCAGAAGGAACTGAGGCACCTAGCCACAGCGGGTGAGGACTCCCTCTGATGACCTGGGGCCTCCTTTGCTGCTTTATTCTTTCTCACCTGGCTGGAACCATCAAAGTCACCACTTCAGAGGAGCCTAATGAGGCTGAATATGTTAAAAGCTTTACAATCCCCAGATCAAAGAGGTGAGGTAAACAGTAGGCAGCGTCTAGAAGTGAGTGACCAATGACCCGAGGGAATAGCTCCCCAAAAGCTGGCACTACTGGACCACTTGGCTGGCCCCAGCTGGGTTCAGAGAGACCCAGCCACTCTCTAGGGGACCTATTTCCAATAAGGTAGAGCATGCCCGTGTCTACTTGCTTGCAAGACCCTACCTGGGCTCTGGGGGCCCCACAAGTCCCCTAGCCTCAGTTTTCATTCCAGTTCAGATTCAGCCCACTTGCTTCCTGGGCAGACCTGCTCACCAAAGGCCAGGTTCAGGCCTCTAGGACTCCAGGGACGGAACCTGGAAAGATGGACATATACCCCTTTAACATGAGAGGCCTAGACTTGCTGAGCCAACCTGGAGACCAGCCAGACTCCCATTCACAGCTGTCAAGCTATGGACAGGAGGGACACGCCACGGCGGCTCCTTGGCTCCTCCTCCCACATCACAAGTCAAGCAGCCTGGGGAGGTAGGGCCAACCTGTGCCATAGAGATCCTTACCCCAGGAGAAAGCATACGGTTATGCCAGGTGTAGACACTTTTATTGGTGGGAAGAGTGCACCACAGCGGCAAGCTCAGAGGAATGGGAAGAGATGAGGTATGCTTCCCTCCCTCCCGCCATGTGAAAATCCTATAACCGAGCTGTGGGGTGGGAGTAGCTGACTGTGGCAGCTTTGAACCCGGCAGCCCCCAGCATTAGTGCCTAGACAGCAGGGCTCCTGGGAGGCACAAGGGAAGGGAGAGGGTGGCACACTGGGAGGCTTATGGGTTGCATCCTGTCGTGGCTGTTTACCTGTCTACTGGATACCTTAGCACCTCAAGAAGTCCACATGGGTTTCAGGAGCCTGAATTCCCATCCCTCCAAAAACCCAGGGAGCTGCCTCATGCCTTAGTTTACCTCTTCTTAATGGTCAGCGAGATTGGACCACCCGACTCTGTGAGTCATTCATATAGACCCCAAAGTGAGTATTCCTGTCACGTGATGTCGTATTGTAGCCAGTGTAGGAGCTTCTGGGTCCTTGTGTCGGTATGGAGACTGCCACCCAAGCTGACTGTCTTTTCAACAAGTCTCTGTGACCCAAGTCATGCAGGTCCAAGAGTGTGGTATGATGATCCAAAGGGTCCTCCTGTCAAGAACCTGACTTGGCTTTAAGCCCATAGGAACCTCATGCAGGAAAAGTCTGGTCTGTTCAAAAGCCCAACCCTATAGTACCAGGCCAGCTGGCACAGGCGGCCCATGTCTGGCCACATCCTCCACACACACCCGATGACCCTGCCCCACCCCCACGAAGCTCAGTCCCTTCTAGCCAGGATCAGTCAGTTGCAAGGCAGCCAGGTGGGATAAGAGTGAGCCCGGGGCAGCAGAGGCTGCATGGGGGTCACATAATAATTAACAGTGGCTGGCACAACTCCATCAGAGCCTGGACGTCTCCAGGCCAGGGCAGCAGCGGCAGCAGGGCCCTGCTCAGCTAGTGCCTGGAGGGCTAGCATGGTGATAAGGTCCAGGGTCTGGCGGCGCTCGTGGCTCATGAGGCACACTGTGCTCTCGTTGACCACCTGGTGCAGTGTCACAAGGCAAGCATACCGGCGGGCTGCATCTGCGCCACCAAAGTGGGCCTCCAGGTAGCGCTCCAGAATGCGCCTCTGCTCCACCGGGTCTGGAAAGTCGATGAAGAAACGGGAACACATGTATCGCTGTAGGGCACGAACGTCAGTGCTGGGCCTTGGCCGGAAGCCCCGCACCAGGAGGTGGCAGTATTTGAGGAGGCCACCACCGCGGATCTCCTCAGGGCTGCGGGTGGCAATGACGCGGTGTTGCAGATGCTCCAAGGCCTCAGCAAAGTCCCCATATAGGCTCTCGCCTGTCACAGTTGGGTGGAAGTTCTCCGACATTGGTGTGGATGAGCACTGTCCAAAGAGCAGCAGCGAGTCCAGGATGATCTGGAAGGAGTCGATGCTGAATTCGAACTGGCGCCTCACGGAGTCCACGAACTTGAGTTCCACGTTCTTACCGCTCTTGTTGGACAGCGAGATGAGGCTCCAGCGGTCCAGCTCCGTGCACACTTTCACCAGCTTCTGCACATAGGCCTCCTTGAGGGTCAGTGGCGTGATCTTGGCCCGGCTCACTCCCACCGGCAGGAAGTCCAGCAGGCAAGCCAGGACCACTGTCTTGGTCAGCTGGAAGGATGCCTCACTCTGCAGGTCCATCTGGAACACCAGGTCCAGGTCCTTATAGCCTAGGCCACTCTCGGGGTGCAGTACGTGGCTGGCAGCTGAGCCGTGCAGCCGAACGCTGTGTACGTGCAATCCCTGTTCTTCCAGGCTGCGGCGGACCACCTGCAGGGGTGGTGGGGGAGGAGAGAAGGGTCAGGTGCCTGGGCCTCTCAGGTCTGCACCCGGGGCTTCCAGGATTAATCGCCCTACCTACCCATCACTGCTGACCTCTGTAGGTTTTTGTGTCTTTGCAAAGTCTTGTAACTTACAAAGCCTTGATTTGCCAATCTGGAGAAGGGCCCAGTTGAAAGGAATGACTCAGAAGAGCAATAAAAATAACAAACACAAGCCGAGAACTTACTAAGCACTTTATATTAAAATACAACCTCACTTAATCTTCCTAATAACCTGATGAGGCAAGGTATAGTCCTGCTTCACAGGTTGGGAAATTGAAGCACAGAGCAGCCTGAGAGCTGTCCAAAGTCACACAGCTGGTATAGAGCCGGGCATTCAGTTCAGGGCCTAGATCTTTCCACTGTGCTACCTGACCTTCCTAACAGGGCAAGGCAAACGCTCAGCACCATGCCAGGCACTGTGATGGGCTGCTTAGCCCCCCTCACACATGAACTCCATGGCAGTCCTTTTTGGGATACTACTCCAGCCAGCCGATGAAGGGCTATGAAAATGCACGTCTGAGGCTAAGATCAGGACCCAAGTTGGTTAGATTCACAAGTCCGTGTAAGTTCTTTTGAATTTATTTATTTAGAGGCAGGGTCTCACTATGTAGCTCTCTCTGGCTGTCCTGGAACTCATTCTGTAGACCAGGCTGTCCTCAGATTCAGAGACCCGCCTGCCTCTGCTTCCTGAGTGTTGGGAATAAAGGGGTGTGCCACCACCGCCTGGCTATTTTCAGTTTTTAAAAGATTTTTATTTTATGTATATGTGTGTTTTGCCTGTGTGTTTACACATGTGCTCCATCCATGTAGGCCAGAAGAGGGCTTCAGACCCTTGGAACTGGGATTACAGGTGGTCATGGGCCATCCTGTGGGTGCCGGGAAGAGAAGCCAGTCCTCTGCAAGAGCAGCCAGTGCTCTTAACTGCTGAGTTTCTCTCCAGCCCCATTCTTTCTTCTGACTATGACACATACATTTTTTTTTCTGCCCTCAAAAGGAGCCAGGGAAGCAAATGCTACATGGGCAGAAGCCATTCAGAAATGACAGGGCTGAGCTGGGCGTGGCAGAGCAGGCCTGTAATCCCAGCCACTTAGAAGGCTGAGGCAGGAGGATATAGAGGATCCCACCTGGAGCCCCAGGGTTGATGCATGGGAACACAACAGGGAACACCTGTAAGAATTCTGGGCATTGGCTCTTGTGGGAGAGGAGTGAAGCTGGGGGTGAACACAGACATTTGGTTTCCTGGCAACCCCAAGCCCTTCACATGGTGTCCTGAAAGTGACCAGGCAGCATTCCTGCCCTCAGTGACTCTGCAACCCCACCTCAGTTGCCAAGTCAGCGCGGGCTCTGGGGCAGGTTGTTCTCCAGCCTCCCAGGGAATTACTGCGAAGAATGCAGGTAAATGCTGAGGAAGCAAGCAGCAGTGGGGCAATCTGAGGGGCGGCTCCCTCCAGGAAGACTTCTGGAAGGAGTTGTCATGGTAATGGGGGTGGGAAGGAAAGAACTGGCCAGGGTGGGAAAGGGAGGAGTACCACGGTTAGGTATTTGGTAAGCATCAGATGCAGGACCTCAGCAGAATCTACGGTGCGGTGCGGGACAGGACCTGGGTGTGGCTCAGCTGCAGAGGGTAACATGTGTAAAGCTCTGGGCTCCATCCCCAGCACCAAAACTAACCAAAGCAACCAATAATCAACCAAACAAGAACCCATGGGAATAGATCATCATCTCCATGTCATAGATGGGGAAACTTAGGTTCACAGGAATGAAGTCACACCCTCAAGATCGAACCCAGGTATGGCCAATTCCAAGCCTGTCTTTTTGTTTTGCTGCTGAGTGAGGACTGAACCTGGAGGTCACGTATGCTAAGCCCACTCTCTACAGCTGGCCCCCTACCCCCAGCATAGCCTACCCCCTTCTCCACCACATCCAGGCCCAGGCTTCAGAAGAAGAAGACTATACACTTGTGTTCTAATCCTACCCTTTCAAAACTTTAGCTGGGCATAGAGGAGAATGCCTGAATCCCTAGCACTTAGGAGGCTGAGGCAGGAGGATCACTGAGAGTTGGAGACCAATCTGGGATATATAGCAAGACCAGGTGTCAAAATGAAACCAATTTCCCACATCTATTTGTCTCTCTCTATATATTTTGAGACAGAGTCTCAGTAGCCCAAGCTGGCTTCAAACTAGCCGAGGTTGTCCTTGAACTTCCACTCTCCCTACCTCCATCTAAGTGACGGAATGGCAGATGCACCACCACACCTTTTTTTTTTTTTTTTCAAAATGAGGATGAACCTCAAATCACTGAGGCCCAGATAGTTGGTGGTGGGAAGGTGGGGGTTGGGAATGTCGTTAGCCAAACAGGGCTAGTTTTTGCAGCCAGCATGGGGATCTTTCAAATGCACACCTTGGCAACTGCCCCCCCAGTAGCCAGTGAGAGGCCATCCCCCACACTGAGTCTCAGGTGAGCTGATTGGACCTTAGTGCCAACTCCTGCTCCTCAGCTGATGCCCACTCCAGGGCATGGCATCTGGCCAGGTGAGTGAGTAGGTAGCAATCCCCTCATTATGTCCCCTGCGTCAGGGCCATGAGGCCAGCTGTGTCAGCCAACCACCGGCTGTTCTCTTTCCCAGGTATGAATCTTGCCAGTTTGACAGGCGGTCCCCAGATACTGCCACACCCAAGGAGAGCAGGGCAGCTCACAGCCTCCTAAATCAGACTTTCCAGCCTTGGAGGGGCCAGCAACTATGGCTTCCTTTCTCCTGTGCTCAGTGGCCAATACCCCAAACTGCTTGCTCTGTCCAGGGCTTCTGCCGAGACCTTAGGAAGATTGAAGACTTGCAAAGCTTGCACGAGCAAGCCCTCTGGCTGCAGCTGGAGAGATCCAGACTGTTTAGTTCAATTCTCTGGGCCCCGAGAAAGCAATTGCCCTGTTCAAGGTCACAAAGACAGTAAGTGGCAAAGTTGAACTAGAGCCTTGTCTCTAGAGCTAGTTAGAGAAGGGCTCCTATAAGAAGGCGGGTTCCTTTAGCCAGGCACAACAAACAAGGATGGATTTTTCTAGCTGCTCAGATTGAGGCTGTAGAGAAGTCTTGGCTGGGCACAGAGGTAGAAGGCTTCCATTCTTGAACCATGAGACAACTTAGCACTGGGAGGAGCCCTGAAAGCTCTTCCCTCCCTCCCCTCATCCCTAATATCCCAACAGCTTTTAAAGCTGCTAGCTGTGGATCCCCACCAGACTGGCTGCAGAGGCAGGTGAAGGCACGCGTTCCCTTGGGAGTCTGGAACCAGAAAGGATATTGCTGAGTAGTGGAATCCACTTCCATTGCACAGATGGGGCCGTGAAGCCCAGCAGAGGAATAAGCCATGAACCCAGACACGCGACTTCTCAGTCTAGTCCTGAAGCCTCTGTCACCTCTCCACTCCACAGCCCACAGTTCCCTGCTCTGGGATGTCCCTAGTTTAGGAGGACCAGACCATGAACTTGGCTCCCGTTCACTCAGTCTCCCTCACATGACTAGGAGACAGAGGTTGGTACCCAGTCGCCCTTAGTGTCAGTTGAGATACGTGTTCCTGCAGAGGCATGATCATGCTGAGGGCCACCTTTCCGTCCCTTCATGCCTGGGATTATGGTATTTCCTCAAGAGTAAAAACTAGCAGAGTAAGTCGGGCAGTGGTGGCGCACACCTTTAATCCCAGCACTCGGGAGGCAGAGGCAGGCGGATCCCTGTGAGTTTGAGGCCAGCCTGGTCTACAAGAGCTAGTTCCAGGACAGGCTCCAAAGCCACAGAGAAACCCTGTCTCAAAAAACTAAAACAAAAACAAAAAACAAACAAACAAAAAAACCTAGCAGAGTGGTGGCACACTCCAGATACTCAGGACCCTGGGGCAGGAGGATCATTTGAGTCTATAAGTCTGAGAGGAGCCCAGGCAAAACACAGGAAGACCCTATTTAAAAATAAAACAAGCCAAAGTGGGTTTACTAATAATCCAGACGACAACAGCGGGCAAGCAAGGAATGCCTTAGCCAGCTCCCCTGGGACAGCCAGTGAGTCAGCCCGGGAGAATCTGTCCCCGCCCCCTCCATGTCAATCTTTGTTCCTAGGAAGGGAGGGTAAGACCATCCCCCAGCAGCAACCCTCCCTCTCTGTCGAAGGCTACAGTAGCAGTGGTGGTGGGGCGCGCGATATTACGTCCAGCTTTACCTGATTTGCATGTAAAGCCCATGATTGGCTGTAACACACAGAAAGCATCGCTAGACTTTTCTAGTTTCCATTACCACACTCCCTTAAGATCTAGATGTTGAGCTTCGGAGCCAGGGGTAGTGGTGGGAAACAGTGGAGCCTGTACCATCTGCTCCCAGTGAGCTCCAGGATTCCCTAAGCTTGATCTCCACCTCATGGGGTAGCCTCAGGTAGCTCAGGGTCCCAGCTGAGGTCTCAGCTAGAATGGGGGATGAGAACTGGCATCCTCTGGTATTTCAGAATACCGGAATGCTCAGGCTAGAACCCCAAAGAGTAAGTTTGAGGTCATACAGGGTTAAGTAAAAGGGAAGATGGAGTTTGATAGAGGAAGCAGCTGCTAGAACCTTCCCCCTCCTGACCCTCTGGAGGGGGGTGGTGCTTTGGGGTCTGAACCTTGACTGGCCTTCATTTACAGTCTTAAGGGAGGAGGAAGACCTAAAATGGAAATTTGATGCTATCTTCAGGGGTGGGGTCTCCGGTCTGGCCGAAGCACGTGGGAGGCAGGGAGTCTTCCCAAGGACTTCTGAGTAGTTTCACCTAGCCAAGATTTCTTGAGCCAAGGGCTGTGGGAATACAAGGACAGAGTGCCCCGGGAACCCTGAGGGAGCAGGAGGTCCAAGGATGTGGGAGTAGAGGAAGAAAGCTATTTTGGAATCAAACACACACATTCCTAATTGGCGGCTGCCCATACCTTTTGCCTTTGCTTGCAGATGGGGCGATGCCCCATCTAGTGCCTTCCTCATCTCCCAGCGAGGATCTTGGTGAGTGGTTCCCAGGGAATAAGGGCTCCCCAAGACTGTGGATAGGAAAGCTCAATAGGGTGCAGAAGAGCAGAGCTGGTAGTCCCGGTCCCCGCTCCTTAGTTTCCCTAGTTGTCGAGCCAATCGTAGACTCCAGGTGTCTTGCGGTAGAGCACCGCCCCAGCCCCCTACCCCTGCCAGCGTCCCCTCACCTGCACGATCTCCCGGGGCTGCACGCTCAGCGTAGGGAAGTTGCCTCGCCCGTGAATGGGGATCGGCTCTCTCAGCAGCGCGTCCAGCCGCTTCACCTGTGGCCAGCTCAGTCGGCTCTGGTGCCGTCCCAGAGGAGCCGAGGAGGCCTCTGGGTCCGGGCCGCCGCCGGCCGCCCCAGCCGTGGCCTCTACCGAGGCTGCATCCGTCCCCACCTGTCCAGCTGGCCGCTCCAGGCTCTCAGCTCCACTCTCCGACGGCATCATTCACCCGGCCCCGGCGCCCCGACGGCAGAAACCCGGGAATGGTTAAGGCGAGGAGAGCGGTGAGAGTGGATGCGGACCGGCCGAGGCTGGGGGCGGGGTGCGGGGACCTGGCGGCGGCGAGGCAAACCCAGGGGACACCTCAGACGGCGGCTAGGACTAACAGACCTCAGAGCCAGGTGGCTGGGACCCGGCTGACTCTTATAGGCCGCGGGCCGCATCCCCATTGGTCGACACAGCTGTCACACAGCGGGAGCCGCCCCGCCTCTCGTCCCACCCCTACCATTGGCCAACAGAGTTTTGCACCGGAATGCCGGCTCCCAGGGATTCTGATTGGTTGAAAGGCACGCCCCTTCCCCGCCCCCACTCTCCGGTTGAATTCCCTCCTTTGGGCTTTAAAGAACTAATGCAGCACGTGATTTGGCCCGAGCCTGCCGGGACTTAGAGGGACAGCGCCCTCCAGCGGCAGGCAGGAGGGAGGGCGTTCTCTGTAATGTTGCAGTGTTTAACGAGGCGGCCGCTTTCTAATTTATTCCCGATTGGCCCTTCGAACCACAGCATGCCTGGCGAACATGTTCCATTTTAGGTGAGGTGAAATCTGCTCAGAGAGAGGGCGTTATTACCAATCATCACATAGCGTGTGAGTGCCCGTTATGGTCCTGATAGAGGTGTAAAAATTTAGGCAGCATCCTCTCTCCGCCCTGTCTGGGCAGACCCAGGACTTTTCTCTCTCTTTTACAGATCATAGAGGCTGAGACTTACTGCTACTTTTAAATTTGTCCACTTTGATCTTCAGATTTTAAATATATGTGTCGTGAGGAGGAAGAATCGTAATCAAGACATCCTGATTCGTAACTGCAGTGTTTTTTCCTCTCATTCTAATGATACAACAGATTCCATATCCAACCATTCTATACGGCAGGCTAAGGAGTAGCCTTCATGACAGTGAAGGAGGGATCAGGATTTAGAAGCAGCTCCTGCATTCCAGGGTCTGACAGGACACAACTTGGCCTGCCTCAGACCAGAACACACATTTCTTCTTCCCGGAAGCTAGCCCCAGCAACATGCTGTCCTTCTTTCCCTCTCCTGGAACCCCTGTGAGAAGGGGTAGACCAGGTGCGCCTGAGTCATGCCCCTGTATTCTCCCCAGTGAAGTCGGTTGCTATTTTAACATTTTGTTTACATTTATTTATTCTTTTACTTTTTGTTATTTTATTTCATATTTGGGAGAAAGGGTCTCATTAGCTGACCTGTAACTCACTATGCAGATCAAGCTGGCCTTAAACTCAGACACCTGCTTGCCTCTGCCTTCCAAGTGCTGGAATTAAAGGCCCATACCTCCACTGTTCCTTACATTTATTTACTGCATGTGTGTGTGTGTGGGGGGGTAATCCAGGAATCAAATTTAAGCTCTCAGCTTTGATGTCAAGATCTTTTACTTCCTGAACCATTTTTGTTTGTTTGGTTGGTTTTTTGAGACACAGTTTCTCTGTGTAGCTCTAGCTAGCCTGGAACTCTCTGTAGACCAGGTTTACCTGAAACTCACAGAGATCCATCTGTCTCTGCCTCCCAAATGCTGGGATTAAAGGTGTGTGCCACCACCCCCTGGCTCCCTGAGCCACCTCGACAACCCACTATTTTGTTATATAGACTTTTGATGGACACAAACAAAGGGATGGGTGCGACTGGATTGGTAGAGGTCTTGCCTAGCACTGTATGAAGCCTTGAGTTTGATCCCTGAACCATATAAACCAGGCATGCAATCCCAGTGTCCCAGAGAGGGGCAGAAATTTAAGGTCATTCATATTGAGTTCTGGGTCAGCCAGGGCTATAGTGAGAGAGATGCTGTCTTCCTTCCTTCCTTCCTTTCTTTCTTTCTTTCTTTCTTTCTTTCTTTCTTTCCTCTCCTTCTCCCTTCCTTCCTCCATCCTTCTTTATTTTTTTTCTTCCTTTTCTTTCTTTCTTTTTTTGGGTTTTTGAGACAGTTTCTCTGTGTAACCTGACTGTCCTGTAACTCTCTCTATAGACCAGGCTGGCCTCAAACTATGAGACCTGCCTGCCTTTGCCTCCTGAGTGCTGGGATTAAAGGCGTGTGCTATCACCGCTCGACTGAAACTAACATTTCTTAAACCTCTACTGTTCACCAAATCATATTACATATGTGATCTTTCATTCCTGAAAATATGCCTCAGCAGGTGAGATCATTTCTCCAGATATGCAGATGAGGAAATCAAGGCTCCAGAGGTCAAATGATGTACCCAAAGTCAGACAACCACTAATTGGCAGTATAGAGCTTGAATTCAGGCCTCCTGACTATATTTCCAGCCCCTCCTCTTAGAAGTTGGCACAGGTCAGAGGGTCATGCTTGGTACAGCCCTGGCACCACCCACGACACCCATCCATTCATTTATTCATTCTTTAGTCAACATATGTACATAGGGGACTGACTAGGTGCCAAGTGTGAGGCTGAACCCTGGGACAGGACAGGCAAAGTCCTCATCGTTCTAGGACTTTTGACTGTAGAGAGACAATGGAGAAAGAAACGAGATGTTTCAGATGGTGGCTAAGATAATAAAATAGGGCCACAGGAAAGAGTAACTGAAAGGAGGGCTGGGGACCTGAGATGCTTGACCAGGGTCAGCTTCTTGGCGTGGTGAATCTCTGCCAGGTCCCCTTCTGTCCTCTCTCTCTCTCTCTCTCTCTCTCTCTCTCTCTCTCTCTCTCTCTCTCTCTGTTTGTCCCTGAATAGCCAGGGAAGCCAGAGAGATGCCAGGCCACATAGTCATAGAAGCCTGAAGGCTCCAGCTAAGCAGGACCATTGGCAGTCCCTGTCTTTGTCTTCTCAATTTATAAATAAAGTGGGGTATAGCGAGCAGGAGGAATTTTCCCCAGGTAGACCAGCGAGGCTGACAACCATTGAGGGACAAGTCCGAGTAGTGACCCCCCTTACACACTTTTCTAAGGAAGTTCAAATCTCTTTGTCTCTTGCCTTCTGTCTGGGCTAGGGAGAGCAATTAGCCAACACATGTACTCTGAATCATCCTTCTGTCAACACTTCTATTCGCAAAGCTCATGCCTTCCATGTTTGCCCAGCGGGGCTAGGGGTGACTTGGAGAACGTAGGAAGCCAAGACAGAGAACACAGATGTGCCCAGTAAGATCTTCTGTTTCCATTAAAGCCGGAACTGAAGTATCCCAATGGATGGTGGGAATGCACCCCAGGTGCATCTGGAGGCCAGCTGACTT
This sequence comes from Ondatra zibethicus, assembly GCA_004026605.1. Lineage (NCBI taxonomy): Eukaryota > Metazoa > Chordata > Mammalia > Rodentia > Cricetidae > Ondatra > Ondatra zibethicus. The sequence continues at coordinate 23,856 of PVIU01006333.1, forward strand.
CGGGGTGGCATAGGTGAGCCTCCGCCAGGCACCTGGTCATATTTCTCTTCTCAGCAATGACTCCAGCTGATTTTAAAAGGGAGCTTGTTCTCTATGATAATAAAGTTGTTGTGACAGAGAGCAATCTCTGCCTGCCGGACCCCAGCTTCTTATTCTGTAAGATGGGAGTGTAACAGGGGAGGTGCTTCCATTCATACCACCTGATTTGAGGACCAGAAGGGAGAGGCTGGGTTGCTACATTGGCACATCAGCTCTGGGACCCCAGAAGAAAGCATTCTGGGAACTGATGCGTGGTTACTTTTTTGTTTTGTTTTGTTGTTTTTTGAGACGGGCTTTCTCTGTGTAACAGTCTGGCTGTCCTGGAACTGGCTTCATATACAAGGCTGGCCTCGAACTCACAGAGATCCACCTGCTTCTGTCCCCCGCCCCCGCCAAGTGCTGGGACTAAAGCCGTGTGCCACCACCGCCCAGCTGATAAACCCACCCCACTGAGTATGCTCTCTTCTTATACTTTCAGCGCCTCACCAGATTTCAGAACACAATCTCATAACACAAGAGCAATCGCTCACTTTGCGGGAGAGGAAACCAAGGCCAGAGAAATGAAGTCATTGGTGTGGGGCCACAGAGTTGGAAAAAGAGACTTCATACCTAGATCTGTCTGAACCCCAGGCCTAAGTCCTAATGAGGAGCTCACCCAGGAGGGTGACTTTGGGAAGCCAAATTACACACAGGTGATCCTTCCCAGCGGCAGCTCGCCCATCCCCTCTTCCTGTGACTCTTGGCTTCCAGCCTACTTCATGTCCTCATGGCCAAGGTAATGGATGTTGTCATTACCGGTAATTGTGCCCCTACCCTGGATACCGTTGATATCAGCCTCACCTCTCATCTCTTCTACTTATATGGACAACCCCAACTCCATTAGCTTCTTCACCCACCGGGTCCTTTAATCCCTTGGTCCTCCTTTCTCTCCCTGTTCCTGGACTCCCTCATGTCCTTGATTTCTCCCCTTACCCAGTTCAGAGTCCAAGCCATCCCTGTAATTACTTCCTTGCCTACTCCCTCAGCCCCCTTGTTCCCCCATCATTTAATTGCCTCCACCTGGCAAAACCACACCTGAGTAATCCTCCACAGTTGACTGGGGCTCAGGAGGGACACAGTCCTGCTGATCTCACTTTAACATCAGGCCCACCACCTACCATGTGCTTCAGTTGTTGTCCTCTCTCCAGTCCTAGCGAAGAGGGCCAGGCTTTCTGTTTCTCCTCAACTCCAGCTTCTCTGCCTGTGTCCTCTTCTCGAGGGACGAGCTTGCTTCTCATTTCCCTGGGAAACAGACCATCCAAAGGACATTCCCTTCCACCCTCAACACCTGTTCCACACATTCCAGCCTCTCTTCCTGCTGCAAGAATGTGTCTGCTTGCTCCTCCCTTGAGTGTCCCAGCTCCCTTGAGCATCCTGTCCCTGTGACAGGACTTTCCTCCTTGGACTTTCCCTCTCTCACTGACTGGATCGTTCTAATCTGCATTAAAACATAATTTCCAAAAAGCTAGGGTGTTGTGGTATATGCCTGTGAGCATAGCACAAGGGGGACACTTGGTTCCACCCTTTCACCTAAACTGCCTTGGTCAGGATTAAGGTCACATTGCTAAATCTAATCCTCAATTTTCTTTCTTACTTTTTTTCTTTTTCTTTTTGGTTCTTCAAGATAGGGTTTCTCTATGTATCTCTGGCTGTCCTGGAACTTGCTCTGTAGACCAGGCTGGCCTCAAACTCAGATTTGCCTGCCTCTGCCTCCTGAGTGCTGGGATTAAAGGTCTGTGCCACCACCACCTAGCCCTTTCTTCCTTTTTCCCTTTCTTTCTTCTCCCTTTCTTTTTTCTTTCATGTTACATTTTTTTTCAGTGCAGAAGAAAAAGAACAAATCAAAACCCCCAAAGTGATGTAGAGAACAAAAAGATGAAGGGAGACAAGGGCAGCACTGCCTGGACCAGCAGCCACAGGCCTGGGCAGACATCAGGATGCAGCGATAGCAAGAGGGAAGGATGCTGAAGAACGCATCCAGAACCCGCAAGCACAGATTGGAGGATATCAACAGACACCTGGACCCCTCATGGAGCATTACCACAGCCCAAGTCATGGGGACCTGATTATCAGTTTTCATTGCTCCTCTTAGCAGCAGCTGTGGGACGGCATCAGGAGAAGCAGGGGCGAAGTCTGGGTCTCCCCTGGCCATGTTGGCATTTTCTAGAAACCCTTAACGACACATGCTCCTGTGTCTTCTGCTGAGAGTGTACTTTTTAAAATTGTGCCAGGCATCATGGTGCATGTCTTTAATCCCAGCACTCAAGAGGTAGAGACAGGTGAATCTTTGTGAGTTCAAGGCCAGCCTCGTCTATATAGTGAGTTCTAGGCCAGATAGGCTTGTTTAAAAAAAACAAAAAAACAAAAAACAAACCTGAAACCAACAATAGAAAAACCCCCACAAAATAAGATTGTCCTTTTACCCAGTCCTGGCTTCTGGACAGCACTAGACTATAAACCTTTTTAGTTTGCACTGCCAAGTTCTGGATTCATCTCAGGGACATTTCTGTGTGAGCGGTGTCTTGAGTTGCCATCTCACACATCAAGGCCAGCCAAGCTGTCTTCATCTAGATAACATGGCAGAATCCAGACGATGACACAGATGCTCCTGCCACCAGGGCCTGCAGCACACACCCCTGCCAGAGTGTCTGTGGGATGACCTACCCTTAGCCTGAGACTTGGGGTGCTGTTCCATCTAATCCCCGCAGAAGGGACTGCCAGTGCCCTTCAGCCTCCTGGCAGTGCGACAACACAGCCTGGGCAGTAGCATGACCACCGTGAGGGCGAGGGTAGAGCAAAGGTCTTGGGACAGTCTTTCCCATCAGTATGCTGCAAGTCTGCCAAGGTGGGCATTGCCAGTTGATCATAGTTTTCCTTCCTTCCTTTTTTTTTTTTTTTTTTTTTTTTTTAAGGAGGTGGTGTTTCCAGACAGGGTTTCTCCGTGTAACAGTCCTGGCTGTCCTGGAATTCCCTTTGTAGATCAGACTGACCTCAGACTCACAGATTTCTGCCTGCCTCTGCCTTCCAAATGCTGGGATTAAAGGCATGCGCCACCACCAGCTCTTCTTTCTTTCTTTTTGTTTTTCAGAATAGGGTTTCTCTATGTAGCCCTGGCAGTCCTGAAACTCACTCTGCAACCAGGCTGGCCTCGAACTCAGCGATCTACCTGTCTCTACGTCCTGAATGCTGGGATAAAAGGCTGTGCCACCACTGCCTGACTAATCATAGTTCTTTTTTTCCATTTTTTTTTCCAAGACAGGGTTTCTCTCTGTATCTCTAGCTGTCCTGGAACTCACTGTGTAGGCCAGGCTGGCTTTGAACTCACTGTTTTTTGTTTTTTGAAACAACAGTTTCAAAACTGGCTGTCCTGGAACTCTCTTCCTAATCCAGGCTGGCCTTGAACTCACAGAGATTTGCCTGCCTCAGCCTTCCGAGTGCGGGCATTAAAAGCGTGCGCCACCACATCCGGCCCTGTTCACAGTTCTTACAAATGGGACCCAGGCATGGGCAAGCTTCACAAATCCTCAATCCGGGGCCTTGAAACTATGTGTTCAGGTTGGTACATCATGCGGTGCCTACTGGCATTCCTGGCCTAGGAACAGCTTATGAGTGACAGGAACGGGCAGGAACCCGGCACAGACAGATATGGGTGCAGTGAATTGGAATGGCCGCATGGGAGAGCCTGGTGTGCCACGTGAACGTTGGCCTGTCTTCTCTGCTGCTATACACATTAGAAGAAAAAGTCAGAGGACAAAAAAAAAAAAAAGAAAAAAAATCACGTATTGGATTCATATATAAACTGCAGAATAAAGCAAAAACACGACATTTCAAAAAAAATTCACCTCTAGTGTAGCTCGTAGCGGGACTTTATTTGTTTCTAGTGCAGGCGATTGAACCCCCTCCTCCATCTTCTCTCCCACATACATACTGAGCATGGGTTCTGCCACCGAGCTACACCCCAGTTCTGTTTTCCTTTACTGGCAAGTGTGTTCTGCGGGTACGTGATAGTCCGTGTCTTATTTACCCGTTCAGCCGTTGATGGACATTTGGGTTGGTTCCACTTCCTGATCATTTTGAAGAATGCTGTGAAGGCATCGATATTTTTTTAATTCTTTCTTTAAATATTATTTTTATTTGTTTTTATTTTATGTGCGTTGGTGTTTTGTATGATGTGTCTGTTGTGAGGGTGTCTGATGCCCTGGAACTGGAGTTACAGACAGTTGTGAGCTGCCATGTGGGTGGGTGCTGGGAGTTGATCCTTGATCCTCTGGAAGAACAGTCAGTGTTCCTAACTGCTGAGCCATTTCTCTATGTGCTTTTGTGTTCCTTGTTTTTATTTCTTTTGGGTGTGATCTCAAAGGTAGAACTGCTGAGGAGATTGTTGTTAAGTCCTTTGAGAAACCGCCAGACTGTCTTCCAAAAGCAACCACACAATTTACCTTCCCACTAGCAGTATGCGATGGCTCGAATTTCTCCCCCTCCTTGGCAGCACTGCTATTGTAGGTCCTTTTTTATTATAGCCATTAGTCATGTGAGATGGCATCTCATTGGTTTTTTTTATTATTAAATTTGTTTATTGAGGGGAGAAAGATTTTGCAAGTGGAGCCTACAGGACAGCTTGTATGACTTGGTGCTCTCCTTTGGTCATCTGGAACCTGGGGATCACACTTAGGTGGTCAGACTTGATGCCATGTGCCTTTGCCCTCTGAGCCATCTCACCCGCCTTCATGATTATTTTGATTTTCATTTTTCTGGAGCTGGAAATGTCTTTTCAAGTGCCCACTAGTCATCTGTGGCTTTTAAGGGAATGTCTTTAGATTCTTTGCTTCTTTTCTGTTCTCTTGCAATCAACAAACTCCTCCCATCTCTGCCTCCCATGCTGCTAGATTTACAGGTCCAGCTTTTTGCCTGGGCTCTGGGGATTTGAACTCAGGTACTCATGATTGTGCATCAGACACTCTTACCCACTAAGCCATCTCTCCCTCTCTATATATATATATTTTTTCATGAGCTGTGTATCCCAGGCTGGCCTTGAACTCACTAAGTAACTAGTACAGGCTCTCAGCTCCTGACCCTCCTGCTTCTACTTCCAGAGAGCTGGAACTTTCGGTGTGTGCCACCAGGCCTGCAATCTTCTTCATAGTTTTATCAGCATGTAATGGTACATATTTATGGGGTACAGGTTGTACTTTAATATATGTATATATGATAAGATGATAAAACAGGGTTGTTAGCATATATTTCACATGCAACATTCCTTATTTCTTTTTGCTGAAATCCTCCTCTTAGCTATTTGGAAATAGCTATTACATGATGTAACAGGGTGGTGGTGGCGCACCCCTTTAATGTCAGCACTTGGGAGACAGAGGCAAGCGGATCTCTGAGTTCGAGGCCACCCTGGTGCACAGAGTGAGTTCCAGGACAACCGAGAAACGCAACCTCAAACCAAACCAAACAACAACAATGACAAAACAAAAACATGATCATAATACATAATAATCTATTACAGAAACATAATCTGGTGGCTGGAGAGATGGCTCAGTGGTTAAGAGCATTGCCTGCTCTTCCAAAGGTCCTGAGTTCAATTCCTGGCAACCACATGGTGGCTCACAACCATCTGTGACGAGGTCTGGTGCCCTCTTCTGGCCTGCAGACATACACACAGACAGAATATTGGATTATTGTATACATAATAAATAAATAAATATAAAAAAGAAACATAATCTGTTAACTGTGGTTCATATCTGTGTAGATAGAACATCAGAGCATAATATGCCTGTAGCTGTCAGCTTTTGTACCCACTGCCTATGATCTCTCCTTTCTCCTTCTAATCTTTAGTAACTACGGTTCTATTTTCTGTTTCTCTGAGAACAATTTAAAAAAAAAAAGATTTATTTAATTTTTATTTATTTATTTATTTATTTTTGCTTTTTCAAGACCAGATTTCCCTTTGTAGTCCTGGTTGGCCTGGAACTCACTCTGCAGACCAGGATGGTCTGGAACTCACAGTGATCCCCCTGCCTCTGCCTCACAAGTGCTAGGATTAAAGATTTATTTAATTTTAAAAATTTGTGTGTTTGTGTGTGTGTGTGTGCGCGCTCACGCGGGCACATGGTACCCAAGGAGGCCAGAAGAGGGTGCTGGATGCCCTGGAGTGGGCAATTACAGGAAGGTGTGAACTAGCCAATGTGAATTCAGGTCTTCCAGAATCTCAGGCTGGGCTCTGAGCTACTGAGACCTCTCTCTCACCCAAGAACAGCTCTCCGGTTTCCATATTCTGCAGGAGATCATGTGGCTTTGTATTTCTACCCATGTAGTTACAAAGACAGGATTTCACCTTTCCGTAATATTTTACTGGGTGTATGTAACTGACTTTTCTTTATCCTTTCTGGGGCTGGCTCTCTGAACAGTGCTACATTAAACATGGGGTGCCGATGCCTCAAGACCTGCCCACAATCTCCAGACAGCACCAATTTGCTAATCTGGGCCAAGTTTCAGACTGGTGTGGAGAGTGTCTGTTCGTTTTGGTGGAGGAGAAGAGGAGAAAGTAGGGAGAGGGAGATGAGAGGAAAAGTCAGGGCCCTGAGGGAGCAAAGGAGGAGTGAAGACCAGCCGGTGAAGGACCTGAAAATAGAGGGGCTGGCTGTGCCAGGACAGGGAGGAGTCTGACCTCACTTCCCTTGCTGGGTAGCTAGTGAAGGCCGACCTTCCCACAAGCGCTTCTCAGGCCATCCAATCAGAGAGGAGGCAGGTAGAGACTGGGTAAGGTGAGGAAGCCAAAGGCACCTACCCCACCCCCCACCCCCACCTCCTTCACCGCTAGTTCTTTGGGCTCAAGGGCTGAGTGCACTCACTTCTGTCTCCTCCGGGCCTGGGTGGCTGCACTGAAATCAGGAGCCAGTGCTTAGGAATAGGTTTCCCAGTTTGATCCCATCGCGCCTCTCTCTCTCTCTCTCTCTCTCTCTCTCTCTCTCTCTTCTCTCTCTTTCTCTCGACGGGGTTTCTCTGTGTGACAGCCCTTGATGTCTTGGAACTTGCTTTGCGGACCAGGCCAGTGCTGGCATAAAAGGCGTTCCACCAACCCGGCTAACCCGTCTTTCACGAGTGGAACTCAATTCGTACAGAACAGCCTACGGATACACTCCCAATTTGGGGTGTGGGGTTGGAGGAAGCAGGGTTTCAGGTGGTCCTACAACTCTGATCCTTCTGCCTCCACTTCCCAAATACTAGGATCTCAGACTTGTGTTTCCACCCAGGCTCCATAGGAGGAGGGGAGAAGAGGAAGAAGAGGAGGGGAGGAGGGGGTGGATGAGGAGAAATCAATGTCTTAACTGAAATGTAAAAAAATACTGGAAAGTAATTACAGTGTCCCTCTGTCTCAGACCTGTATGTACTCAGGCTGACAGTCACATGGGAAGGATTGGTGTAGATTCTGAAGTTATCAGCCTGTGGGAGAAGTTAAGAGCACATTTTCACTCGCGGCTACCTGACTGGAGGCAGAGCCCCCTCACCACTCACCTCGTCCCCCACCCACACCCCGTTTTATCCACCACCCCTGCTGCAGCTCAGAGCGTCCAGTCCCCTGTAAGGCCCGCGGGCCAGAACCGTCCCCTCCCAGACCGAGGGGCAACACTGTCCTGGGCCCGCCCTGCCTCCAGCCTCTCATTCCCCGCACCTACAAGGCTGGGCACCAGTTGCAGACACAGCAGTTCCCACGGGATTCGTGGGTCCTAGAAACGCACCGCAGGCCATGGAGGGAGGCCCGGGCATTGACGTCAGAGGAGCGGGGCCTCAGCGCCACACCCAACCTCTCCACCCTCTGCCGGGTCCCAGCCTGGGTCGCTAAATCCCAGTGTTGGCGTGGATTCCCTTGGTTCCATTCTTTCTCGCACATCCTCTGCACTGTCTGGTCTAGTCCCCTGCAGTGGGAAGCCCGAGGAGACCCAGCTGTCCCCCTCCTGATCTCCCTGCAGGAAGGAGGCCCCGGAGAGCTGGTGCTGGTCCTGGGGAGGGACGGGTACATCCTGGGGAGGCTCTGAGTGAGTCAGAAGGTCCCTGTCCTGAGCTCTGCTGTTGAATCCCTGCCAGGAGGATTACACTCTGTAGTTTTACAAAGTGCTTTTTTGTTTCGTTTTGTTTTTTGAGACACGGTTTCTCTGTGGAACAGTCCTGGCTGTCCTAGAACTCGCTTAGTAGACCAGGCTAGCCTCCATCTCAGAGACCGGCCTGCCTCTGCCTCCTGAGTGCACCACCGCCTGGCTTGTTTTAATTTAAAAAATTTTCAAGGGGGCTGGAGAGATGACCTAGTGGTTAAGAGCGCTTATTGTTCTTTCAAACAGTCCAGTTCCCAGCATCCACAATAAGCCGCTCAGAACCACCTTTAACTCCAGATCCAAGGAATCTAAATCCTTTGAAGGTATCTGCAAACATCCACACTCTCAACACAAATATGTATAATTTGAAAGATAAAAAACATCTTTGAAATTTTTTATTTAAAATACTTTGTTTTTTAAATTGTGTGTCTGAGCCAGGGAGTGGTGCACACCTTTAATTTCAGTTTAGGGGGCAGAGGCAGGCAGATCTCTGAGTTCGAGGCCCGCCTGGTCTACTGAGTGAGTTCCAGGACAGCCAGGGCTACACAGAGAAACCCTGTCTCAAAAAAACCAAATAAATAAACAAACAAACGATAAAAAGATAATAAAGGATAATAATAATAATAATAAATCTTTTTTAGAAAAAGAAAATGGTGTGTATGCATGGTGGGTAAACACCCACGATGGCAGCATGTGGCGGTCAGAGGATGACTGTGTAGTTCAGCTGCATTTCTGCCTTTTACTTGACTTTTGGCCATAGAACTTGTATCCTCGGGATCGTATTGCCTAATACTTTACCCCACTGAGCCATTTTGCTGGTCCCAAGGGGCTTTCTTGCTACTTCACATTTTTTCTTCACAAATATTCTGTGACAGACAACAAAACCGGGGCCCAGAGATACCAACTCACAAACACACAGAATCTAAGTTAGAAGCGGGTCCAGGATTTGAACCTTAGATGCTGGACTGTACCAAGATGTTTCCTGGTGTCCTGGACCTGCCACGTCCAGGAAGCCAAACCCTTGCTGTGCTTGATTTGAGATTCTGATACAACGAGATCTTCAGCTTTGGAGAGCCGAGAGGGAAATGCTGGACAGGTAAGATGCCACACCCCACTCCTTAGGCTCTCAGACAGTCTCTACGTCTCTGCCTGTCTCCTACCAACTCCTAGGGGGCAGTTTAGATACAGGAGGTCAGGAGGTTAGGGTAAGAGTTCTCCGGATCAAAAGAGGAACCTGACGGGGAGGGAAGAGGATCTAATGTCTCAGAAAATGTGCTTGGCCTTTAGGCTCTATTTCCTAAGATAAAGATGTGTCACAAAGTCAGAAGGAGATGTGAGGGGATTAATGGGTCCTTATTTGTTTGTATATTTTTCGGTGCTGGGGATGAAACCCAGGGCCTTAACACACGCTAGGCAAGCAAGTACTTGGCCACTAGACCACACCCCCAGCCCTTGTTCTTTCTCAGACTTAGGTTTACTGTGTAGCTCAGGCTAGTCTCTAACTACTAATCCCCCTGCCTCCCTCTCCATGGTGCTGGAGTACAGGTGTATGGCACCATACATGGTTTTAATTGGCTTTAGTTCTCCATGTTTGGTTTTCCAGACAGGAGACTCGGGCCTGAACTGCAGAGGAGAGAGGTGCTGAGCCAGCCACCCTTGGAGCTTGTTTGGACCCATGGGCCAGGTTTTGTCATGATTTTAGAGTTGAGCTGGGGCGTGCTTTGGGCTCAGATGGAAGTAGGAACATCTTCTCTAGACACATCAGGTCCCAGCCTGAAACAAAAGGGGCTATGTCTGAGCCTCAATCCCTGCTAACGTGCCCAGGCTCAGAGACCAAGGTCAGGGCTCATCCTTGGATAAAGGAACAGGAAGATTCAACCTTGTTTGGTCCCTCCCAGCCCAGATTCAGCCCAGGATTCCTGCTCCAGAAAATTGAGTCAGGCAATGGCTTGGAGCCCATAGCCTTAGGCTCCTGGGCTGGACAAGCTCTTGGTGACTGAGCTGGAGGGCAGTTGGGGAGGGGTGATTCAGTACCAGTTGAGGGTTAGGAATCTCTTCCTCTCCATAAGCACCCACCCCAGAACATACCTGCCAGGACTCAGGCATGTGGTTGCCATCTTCATTTGCCTTCCCACTCCAGGTTCTGCTGCTTACGGAGGCCGGTGACATCACTCCGGCTTGGTCTAGGAACAGCTGGACGAGAGTGGATCAGTTCTGTCCCAGTCTGCAGGACTCTGTTCCAAGGCATGCATCCTGAGAAACCACTGGTTGAAGACAGTAACTGAAAGTCCCTACCATAGCTGATTTCTGCCATCACCTCCCCACCATGCCGCCTGTTGTCTCCCAACTCTGGGAGAGGCTGGGTTCCTTGGTGACCTGCCTGGTCAGGGTGCTCTTGCCCTGTGCTTGTTAGTGGGAAGGCAGTTGTAACCACTTCACTGGGGCTTTAGTTGTTCATATGGCTGTGGTACTTGAGGCTCTCCTTCTGGTCTCAGTGACAGGAAGTGTCTCTGTCACTCAACTGACAATGTCTAGGAGCATAAAGGCCAGTTGGAAGCCAAGTCACTTAGGACCCATGGTGTCTCCAGATAAGATGCTGATATGACTCCAGTGATATATCCGTCTCCCCTCCTGCTCTGTACAGTGATGCGCTGGCCTCACTCTGCGCTGAGGAGACAGCAGCCCATCCGTGGGTGGCAGGAGCACACCTCAGTCTGCTCCCCTTGAATCCATGTTCCCCGTTTCTACCTTGTTCTTACCCGGTTGTTCCCAAGTATGTCCTTTGTCATTCCCGAGTACGTGTCCTTTGTTTTATCAAAGGACACCCTTGCTGGCTTCCAGTGGACAAGAACAGAATGCCAGGTCTTTCCCTGGTGGTCTTTCTGTCTTCCTTGCTCTCCACTCTTTATATTCTGGATTCTACTGCCATGGTTCCGATCTGCAAATACAGGACGCTTGCTCCTGCTCTGGGAACTTTGAGAGCCACCTGCCCCCTGTGTACCCACCTGTCTAGTTCCTCAGTCTCTCAACCTTAGCTTAGGGAGGCCTTTCCAACCCTGCCCTCTCCACAGGGCTCCCCGACACTTCCCCCCAACCAACCCCTCACTCCCTGCGACACCCCCTGAGCCACTTCAATTACTGCTGGCTCAGCATCACTTCCTGTCCCTGTCACGTTGTCTGGTCCACAGTTTCTTTGTCACTGATTTGAAGACAAGATCTACCTCTATAGCCCGGGCTGACCTCCAGCTTCTGATCCTCTTGCCTAAGCTTTCCGAAGAGCTGTGATTCCAGGCCCAGCTGGTAGACAGGTTTTTAATACCGAGAAGTAGGAATTCACACATTAGCCGGAGAGGCTGAATGGACCAGACCTCCAGCAGTGAACTCTAGACCGCACAGTACTGACCCACCACCAAGAAAGCCACAAACAACACCAAAGCTATGAGCTGACCTAGAAACCTCACTCCAGGGTCCTGAAAGCTGGGACCCCAGAACACCCACTGGAGCTGGAGCTGGGCAGGCAGGACACGGGAAGCCTAAACGCCACCACTAGTTGCTCTGCAGAAAAGCCTGCACTTGCTGGCTGGTTAAACAGCTGGAGGCGAGCAGGAAATGAGAGAAAATCCCCATGGCAGCCGCAGCCAAGAGTGACCAGGCTTTCCTAGGAGCTGGTCCTGTTTGATGGCCGTCCTCATTCTGTTCATTTGTTTTTGAGGCTGGCCTCGAACACTCTATGTAGTTGAAGATGGCCTTGAACTGGTCCTTCTGCCTCCACCTTCTGAATGACAGGATTGTCACACATGTTCTCTGCTGAGCTGGGGCTGGAGTCCAAGGCTGCATGCCTGTCCAGGCAAGCTGTCTAGACCCCTACTACCCAGCTATTCCTATCTTAACAGCAAAGAAAGTTCCCGAAGGCTAGTGCCCCACTTCTGCCCTCTGCTTCCTGTTCGAGCCACTGCAAGGGAGGAAATGGAGTTGTTGCCGGGAGGAGAGTTAAACGCTGAGCCACACTGTCCTTTCCACGTCACCCACCCGTCCATCAACGCTAGAACGTGCCACCACTGTTTGTCACTGCCAGGACCTCCACCTGCTCATTACCAGCTCTGTCCCTTCTAAGAGATCTAAGAGCTGTCACCTTTTCCATCACTGGACCGTGTCACTGTTGACGTCCCCGTCATTGTTCCCATTATGTCGCTTCACAGCCCTGGTTGTATCCAGGTGGCAGTGAGGTCACTTCCTGGCTGTGGCACTCACATGTAATTGCTTAATAGGATGGTTGTGCCCTAGCATGTTACTGACCTGTGCTCTGGGAATCTTCACAGGCTTTGGTCTCAGTGGCTGTCGCTATGACTTCAAGGATCCCACGGGCCCCCAGGTGTGGTGATATTTGTTTATGCTGAAACAAATAAAGCTTGCCAGAAGATCAGAGTGCGGAGCTAGCCACTAGTTAGCCAGAGAGTTCAGGCAGTGGTGGCACACACCTTTAATCCCAGCACTCAGGAGACAGAGGCAAATGGATCTCTGTGAGTTCAAGACCACCCTGGGCTACACGAGATTGAATCACCCTAAAAGAGAATCAGAGCTTATACCTTGATCCCAGCACTTGGGATCACACACCTTTAAACCTAGCACTAAGGAGGTGGAGACAGGAGTGATATGGCTGGGCAGAGAGAGGAATATAAGGTGGGTGGAGACAGGAGCTCGGAGCATTCAGTCTGAGAATTCCTAGGGATGGGATCACCCATTTAGATTTTTGGTTTGTTTTGTTTTTGAGACAAAGTCTCACATTGTAGCCCTAGCTATCCTGGAACTCACTCAGTAGCCCTGGCTGTCCTGGAATGTGCTCTTTAGACCAGGCTGGCCTCGAACTCACGGGCATTAGCCTGCTTCTGCCTCCCAAGTGCTGGGATTAAAGGCGTGCACCACCACCGCCTGGCTCAGACTCTGACTCTTAACATTTGCCAGCAGGTGCCTATCTCCTCTCTAGCCTGTGACCCGGCACTTCTTGTCCTCCCGGGTGGAGCCTTGGCTCTTCCCGCCCTGGGTATGTACAGGTGAAGCCTCAGTTTACCCTGTCCAGGCCTCCTGCCTCTCCCTGTTAGGAAGTCCTTCCTGTTGTCCCCCCCGACACACTCTACTCTTTGACCTCTTTCCCCTGGTCCCGGAGACTCTTTGGGAACTGTCACTAGACCCATGGCCTGGGCATGCCGCAAGCCTACCTCATCTTCTTTCCGTAACCTGGTCTCCATCTTGGCCAGGGGTCGCAACCACAAAGGAAGCCGAGTCTCCCGAGACTGGTCCGACTGCCCCGGCCCCAGGCTGCTGACATTAAGTGGGTGCTCACTGTGTGCCAGGCTGTGTAGCATGCACAGCGGAGGCTGACCAGGGTAGGTCCTTGACATATATGATTTCCATGACCGTCCCGCAAACATCTCCCCACCCAGAGCTTCGCTGTAAGTCTACAGAATGTGTCCAACATGAGGCCCTGGGGCCATGTATGTCCAAGGATGGCTATGCACACGTCCTAACCCTTTGGTACACGACAGTAGCTTGTCATGATTTCAAAAGACTGTCCCTACTCCCCGTAGTCTTTCTTGAGATTGCAGGCCTGGCTTCTGCATCTCCATTGGGGTCACTCCTGGGGGCCCCTTCAGCCTCACAGCTACTGCTGTGGGAGATCTCCAGTCTCACCCTCTCTGTAGGGATCCCTGGGCACAGGCTCTGTAGGAATGTCTGGCCCCTGTGGGTCCGGAACTGCATTTTGATGTATAGAAGACCCGGCTTGACACTGGTTAAAGATTCCTCAAGGCTCCAACTTCCTGCTTCCTGCTTCTTCCCATTCATTTCCTCAGCCAGCACCTCAGGCCCACACACTTCATCCTGCGGCCAAACCTCCCAAGCTTCGCTGTGGTCTCTCCCCTCTTGCCTCAGCCCAGCTCTTCTCCCATTTGAAAATGAAAGTGTGTGTATGTCAGTCAGGTGTGGGGGTGCACACCTTTAATCCCAGCACTTGGGAGGCAGGGCAGGTGGATCTCTGTGAGTTCAAGGCCAGCCAGGACTACGTAGTGAGACCCTGTCTCAAAATGAAATGAAATATGTGTATAACTTTCATGCATACATATTTGTGGTTGTTCATATTTGATACATACATGTCATGGTGTGCATGTGGAGGTCAGAACTGACCACCTCAGGTGTTGGTCCCCAACTTCCACTTTGTTCGAGACGGGATCTCTGGTCCACCACTGCTTACAGGAGGCTAGCTGGGCTTTGAGCTCCCAGGAATTCTCCTGCCTCTGTCTCCCATCCAACCTTGGGAATACTGAGATCGCAGGTGTGTGCCACAGCGTCTGTCCCTCTGCGAATTCTGGGAACCTGAGCGCCAGGTCTCACAGGCACACAGTAAGAGTCTTATCTCTCAGCCGTCTCCACAGCCCTTCTTCCCTGGGGTTGCCAAGCTGATGGGGCCCTCCCAAAGGAAGCCCCTCAATGCTTTGAATTGATTTGAGGATAAACTAAGCTCCCAAGTCCTGTTACCCGGCCCTTCTTAGCTGCTTTCTGTCACCTCTGTCTCTGTCATTCCCAGCCCTCCCTCCCCCACATGTCCCCTCTACCAGCAAGGCTCTCATCCCTTAGATTTCAGCTCAGTGCCCTTTCTCAGAGACAAGGACAATGCCCTCTTCCCTAAAGACAATATGGCTGGTAAGTGGGGAGGCCCAGGGGCCTCAAGCCTTCTTGTCCTTGCCCTCCACAGTTCTCACCTTAGCAAGGCCTTCATTTGCTTTTTCAGTCACCTTTGCGGGCACCTCCTGTGCTCGAACTCATTAGCACAGGGAGGCAGGGGCCGCTACTCTGGGTGAGGTTGTGGTCCCTGCTGCTGCAGAGTCTGGATCCCAGGGGAGCCGAAACTCAGAGCAGCAATGGGCCAAGGGCAAAGGTGGGCGTGGGCGTCCAGGTTGGTGCCCATGGGGGGGTTACAGTACCCCCTCCCCCACCTCCAGGAGCCATAAAGGAGGGGGACACAGAACTCCAAGCAGGTACTTCCTTCCTGCAGACCATTCTGGAGGGCAACTGATAGGGTCTCTGACAGAGCGAGCGCTCCTCCTCGGCCCAACTTGGCAGCGACCATCTCAGCTCACCAGGGACTTCAGGCAGGAGCCTGGCCAGTGTGAGATCTAGGGTCTCCATAAGCTGCAACGGGGTGAAGGTTCTCCAAGGCAGGCTAGTCGAGATTAAACTTGGACCCCTACAGAGCATCTCCACCAGACTGTCTCTGGGTTTCTCCACTGGGCCTTTGCCTAATCTCTTTTTTGGCGGGGAGGGATGAGACAGGGTTTCTCTGTGTAGCCATGGCTGTCCTGGAATTCACGCCATAGACCAGGTTGGCCTTGAACTCAGAGAGCCACTTGCTTCTGCCTCCAAAGTGCTGGGATCACACTGTACACCACCACCACCACCCGGTTCTTTGCCTAATTTCTTTGTGTTTTGTGGGCCTATCAGCGCTCTGGTGCGGGGACAGGGCCTGCCATGCTCTCAAGGGGAGCATGGGAACCCAGCGCCATGCTGGCTTTGCTCAGGAGGCCTTGGGAAGTGAGTGGAGGGTGAGTGAACCTAGGCTCTGTAGCTGACCGCAGGGTGGCTGCGGCTCAGTTCATACAACGCATGCCTGGTATGCACACCCTCCATGCATGGATGTACACGCCCGTAACCCTAGCACCTGTCGGGGTGGAGGCAACAGGGTCAGGAGTTCAAGTTCAGTGTCTACAAAGCCAGTTTCAGGACAGCCTGGGACTCTGCTTCCAGAACACAGAGAACCAAACACCTGAAGGAGCGAGGGTGAGCAGGCAGGAGTGGCAGCAAATAACCACTGTCCCCGCAGCCGGGTGTGGCCAGGCTGGTCTGACCCGAGGGGCCACCTCCCGTCCTGTCTGCCCCTCTCCAGGATCACGAGACTCGGCAAGACTGAAAAATACTAATAACGACCAGGGCAGGGCTTTCCCTGGGCCTCTCGGCACTGCAGAAATCACAGGGCACTCTGGACACTGCGCCCAGGCTCCAGGTTCCATCCTTGAGCCAAGATAAATAAATGCAGTATGGGGACTCACGCCAGGCTGGCCTGAGGCCTCCGTGCCCCGGAGAGCTGGTGTTAGCAATCGTCTGCCCTTCTCTGCTTCATTTTCTTGTGTTGCTGAGGATGGAACCCAGGGCCCCACAAGTTTTACACCACCAAGTCACCCCTTCACGACCTTCCTGTCCTCCTTTAAGCCATAGAGGCTTCCTGAGCCCTACCCTGTCTCCTTCACACTCCTTGCTCAGAAGCTTTGAGCAAATACCTCTCAGAGTCTCAGTTTGCCTGTCTGTGAAATGGGCACACTAATCTCTGCCCATTGTGCAGTGAAGGATCAAGAATGTCCAATGAGTTGTGTTAAAGTGTCAAAGGCTGGGAGAGCGAAAAAGTGGAAAGGATGTTGTGACTTGCAGGGGGCTAGGGTCTCAGCCCTCAGCTCCGGCTGGGCTCTGTGGTTGAGTGAGGGTCGGTGTGAGAGAGGGAGGCTATGTGTTTGTGCGTGGGTGTAGTGCCAGCCCTTCCCTCCAGGGCCTCTTGGAGGTCAAGAAAAACCCTTACAGCTTCTCATTTTGTTTCCCACATTAAATAAGGAAGTAAAAAGACTGCAGAGAACACAGCGCATTTGAAATGTTTACATGTAACAAATGAAGGCTTTGTACGGGCACGAAATGTAATGCAGCATAATTGTGCTGTTCACAGGGTAATTACAGGATTTATAGAAAATATTAATTCCTCTGTACCGCGGGAGGTGTGGTCGGGTGATGGGATGAAGTGCAAAGCCGGCAGCAGGCGGTCCTGTGCCCCTTCTTCCTCGGGTGTCTTTGCCCCTAGCGCCACTGGCCACCCACAGCTCTCTCTGCTGACCCCCACCCTCTCAGAGACTTAGCCACGGGGCCTTTGTGCCTTGTGTCTAAAGAGACACCCCTTCCTCAGAGGGCCTCACGCCTGCTCCACCCACACCCTCCCATTTCTAGTCAAAGGCCCTCTCTCTCTTTCTTTCTTTGAGACAAGGCTTCACTATGTAGCCCAGGCTATTCTGGAACTTGTTATATGTAGACCAGGCTGGCCTAAAGCTCACAGAGACCTATCTGCCTCTGCCTTTCAAGCGCTGGGATTTAAGGCGTGCATCTCACACACAAAGACAAAGTCATTTTGCAGTATGGCATCCATGCTACCCTATTTGGAATTGCAAACTGTTTGCTCGTCCCCTTTTCCTTTCTTCTCATTCTTGCTTTGAGACATGTAGGCCCATATTTCTATATGGTGTGGCAGCCAGGCTCTGAAGCCATAGGCCCCACCTAAGGTGGTCAGGTAGCCCTGCAGACAGGCTATCACTGCCCTAACAAAAGGTCAGGATGTTGTTGCTCCTTTCTTTGTAATTTGGAGGATGCCTGATAGAGATGCTGATTCAAGCCTACCTGACAGCTAGCATACACAAGCAGACAGGTAGGTGCGGGCGGGCATGACAAAACGCCATTCACCTGGTTACCTAGGAGACAGAATGCTAATGTATTTCCCCCTGAGTTAAGTTTTGGTATAAAGACTGTTTGGAGAATAAACGAGGAATTTCTTCAGGATATGAACTCAGGGCTTCATGAGGGCCCACTGAGAACCTCCCTCCCGATAAAGCCATGTGAGTTGTGTCTTTATTCCTGCGCCTCCACACCGGTCCAGAGAGAGATAGTTTATGTTGGGGTCTGGTCGAGAAAAATAATTTATGGTCCGGGCTGCTACCGGACCCTGACAGAGACAGCCTTACTAGTACCCCGCCATCTCCCCAAACACACAAGCTCCTGATATGAAGCCCAGGCATCAAACCTGCTTCATCTAGCTGGTCCTCCCCCATCTTTAAGAATTTGTCAGAAATACAGACAAGCAGGCTGGCCCATTGGGTCAAGATGTTTACCTCCAAGCCTAACAATCTGAGTTCGAGTCCCACAACTTGCAGAATGGAAAGGGAGCGCTAACTCCAGAAAGTTGTCGTATGGCCTCCACACCAGTGAGTGGCGCACATGCCCCTCTCCTCCACATGCACAAAGTGAATAAAGTGCAATTAAAAATAAATAAAATATCAGGTTGCATCTTTTTCAAAAAAGAACATGTCTGGAATTCATACATTAGAAACAGAATGCGTGTGCGTGCCTACATATGCACACGGTTCGGTTATCATCTGCTGTGTCTCCTGTGCGCCTGATTGCGGGCGCGTAGTAGGTGCTTAAGTGCACTTGCAGGGGAAAAGAAAGAGCTACACATTAGCAAAGGTCTCAATGCCTTTCCCTGGGGCCCTCTACTGGCCCCTGGTGGCCATACATTGGAAATGCATTCGGTTTCTGTGCTCAGGTTTTTGGTGCTCATCCGCGCAGCATTCTTTTTTTTTTTTTTAAAGATTTATTTATTTATTATGTATACAACATTCCTTCCATGTATGCTTGCATGCCAGAAGAGGGCACCAGATCTCATTACAGATGGTTGTGAGCCACCATGTGGTTGCTGGGAATTGAACTCAGGACCTCTGGAAGAGCAGTCAGTGCTCTTAACCTCTGAGCCATCTCTCCAGCCCCCGCGCAGCATTCTTACTGGACAGGAGTCACGGCCCTGTCGAGGGAAGAGTTTGGTTTTTGTGGCTTTCTGGATCAGTACCTGCTTGTCTTCCTTCCCCTTTTGTCTACCTTGACTCGGGAAACACGATGAACATCTCCCCTCCGGGCTCTGGCCTTTCCCTGGGGTCCCCCTACTTTTCTTTTTAATTTTATTTCATCTATTATTCGTGTTGTGTGCACACGTGTGTGTGTGTGGGGGGGTGAGTATATGTGTGGAGAAATGGCTCAGCAGTTAAGAGTGTGCACTGCAAAGTCGGGTGTGGTGGCGGCGCACACGTTTAATCACAGCACTTGGGAAGCAGAGGCAGGTGGATCTCTGTGAGTTCAAGGCCAGCCTGGTCTACAGAGCGAGTTCCAGAACAACCAGAGACACATAGAGAAATGCTATTTCAAAAAACCAAAACAAGGGCTGGAGAGATAGCTCAGTGGTTAAGAGCACTGCCTGCTCTTCCAGAGGTCCTGAGTTCAATTCCCAGCAACCACATGGTGGCTCACAACCATCTGTAATGAGGTCTGGTATCCTCTTCTGGCCTGCAGGCACACATGCAGACAGAATATTGTATACTTAATAAATAACTAAATATAAAAAAACAAAACAAAACCAAAACAAGCCCAAACAAAACAAAACAAAAATCAAACTGAGCGTTTACTGCTGGTGCCACTCTAGCTCTGGGAACTCTGGCGCCCTCTTCTGGCCTCTAGGTGCACCTGCATATATCCACACACCAAAACACGTAAAGACACATAGAAACAAATGTGGCCCGGTGGTGGTGGCACAGGCCTTTAATCCCAGCACTCAGGAGGCAGAGGCAGGGGGATCTCTGTTAGTACGAGGCCAGCCTGGTCTAAAGGAGCTAGTTCCAGGACAGGTAGTGTTGTTACACAGAGAAACCCTGTCTCGGAAAACCAATAAAAGAAAATGCAACAACAACAAAAAATGTGGCTAGAGATGACTCAACAGTTGCTGCTTTGCTAGAGGACTCAGGTTTAGCTACTAGAACCCAATGGACTCCAGTTCTGGGAGATCTGATGCCCGATTCTGGCCTCTGCAGGCACCAGGCATACACATGGTACACAGACATACAAAACATCCTTAAACATAAAATAAAATTTTAAAAATTCTAAAACTATAGTGTCTTGTGTATGTGTTTCTGAGTATGTATATGTGTGCAGGCGTGCATATGTGATTGTCAGAGGACAGTTTCTGGGAGGCAGTTCTCACCTTCCACCTTGGAA
The DNA here is from genome assembly GCA_004026605.1 of Ondatra zibethicus. NCBI lineage: Eukaryota > Metazoa > Chordata > Mammalia > Rodentia > Cricetidae > Ondatra > Ondatra zibethicus. The sequence goes on from PVIU01006333.1 coordinate 43,925, forward strand.
TTTTTTCAAGACAGGGTTTCTCTGTGTGGCTTTTGGAGCCTGTCTGGAACTCGCTCTATAGACCAGGCTGGCCTCAAACTCACAGAGATCCACCTGCCTCTGCCCCCTGAGTGCTGGGATTAAAGGAGTGCACCACCACCACCCAGCTCTATTTCTGTTTTTGAGGCAGAGTCTCTTGCTGTTTCTGTTGCTGTGTTGTGTTGTGGAAACTTGATCCATTTATCCAGTGACATTTGGGGTGGTTAGCCCTATGGGAATGGTTTTCTCTGGATACATGACCAAATAAAATGGTGGAGGGGATTATGGGTTCTCTCTCTTGGGTGGTCTGAGCAGGAGCAAGCCTTGAACTCATGATCCTCCTGTCTCAGCCTCCCAAATAGCTGGGACTACAGGCATGCACCACTGTGCCCAGCTTTTCAGCAGCACAGGTACTAAAACTGGAGCAATACAGAGAAGATTAGCATGGCCCCTGCGCAAGAATGACATGCAAATTCATGAAGCATTCCATATCTTTAGTCCCAGGAAAAACCATGAAACACATATTTTGGCAGATTTCTGTAATGATCAAAGACTGAAGCTTAGGGTACATATAAATGGCATTGTAACTGAAGGTGTTCTGGACACAGGGGCATGTGACTATAATTACAGCAGAATCATGGCACCAAATTGGCCTTTTCAGGAGGTAAAGGTTTAGTCCTTAGAGACAGATCCACTCTACATCTAAAAAAGGCTATCTTTTCTTTTTCTTTCTTTCCTTTTTCTTTTCTTTCTTTCTTTCTTTCTTTCTTTCTTTCTTTCTTTCTTTTTTTCTTTCTTTCTTTTTTGAGACAGGGTTTCTCTGTGTAACAGTCCTGGCTGTCCTGGAACTAGCTCTTGTAGACCAGGTTGGCTTTGAACTCAGAGACCCTCCTGCCTCTGCCTCCTGAGAGCTGGGATTAAAGGCGAGTGCCACCATTGCCTGGCTCTAAATTCCTTCTTAAGGTGCCTCTGAGTTTCCTTTCTGTGGACGCTCAGGAACCCACACCTGCACCGCAACAATGCTGTGTGCTGCTGGCTGATGCTCCTGTCGCTGAGCATCTGCCATTGGAGTGCCGTGATTGAGAGTGCGTGCCACGGTATTCAGCATTCTGGGACCAAGTTCATGTCATCAGGTGTGTGTTTTTACCCACAGAGCTGTTTTTAGCTTCTCTCCTATCTTCCTTTGAGCGTGTGTGTTCTTGAATGTGCACGTGTGTGCTAGTGCACACACACGTATGTGTATGTGGTGATTTTTGAATACTTGGTTCCCAGTTGGTGCTGTTTGGGCTGCCGTAGGAAGTGTGCCTTTGTTGGAAGTGTCACCAGAAGCTGGTTTGGAGTTTAAATGCTCAACACCATTCCCAGTTTGCTTGTTCTGCTCCCTGCTTACAGTTTACCTGGGAGCTGTCACGTTCCTGCATCAGTGTCTGCCTCCTGATGCCACAGTTCCCGCCATGACGAACTCCTATCCCTCTGGAACCTTAAATAAAAACTTCCTTCTATGAGTTGCCTTGGCCACATTGTTTTATCACAGCCATAGAAAAGTAACTCATCCAGCGTACACGCGTGTGCAGGCCAGAAGGTGGTGTCAGGTGCCTTTCTCAAACATGCTCCACTTTTTTTTTAAGGCAGGGTCTCTCATTGAACACCCCCTGTCTCTGCCTCCCCAGCACGTGGGTAACAGGTGGGTCTCAGGTGCACACAACGGCCCTGACTTTTTTCATGGGTGCTGGGGACCGGAACTCAGGTCCTCCTGCTTGTGTGGCAAGCACATTACCACCTGAGCCAACTCCCCAGCTTTCTACCTTTCCTCAGAGGCTCTGCTCCATTCTGATGTCCTCCAGCAAGCCTGCCCTGAAAGTCCTGCACCCCATCATGCCTCTTCTGGGTTCTCCAAACTCCTGTGCCTCCTCTTGCAAAGCATTCTGGGTTATGTGGGTGTTTGGTGCCCTTCACCAGTCTGTCATTTTCTAGACTGTGAAAGCCTCTTGGGTGAGGACAAGCCTCCTCTTCATCCCGTCTTCATTTATCTTAGAGAACATACTATGTGACTTGAAATCCATTTTGGGTTTTGGGGACACAGCATTGAAGGAAACAGATAAACCTCGGGCTCTCAGAAAGCTAGAGTCCTGAGTCAGGGACAGACATACAGTGAGGGGATTGCCAGAGTCTGAGACCAGATGACAGGACATTCTAGTGTCCAGTTCAGGGTCTTATGCAGCACTCCGAACACTTGGGTTTGAGCCAAGTTGTCCCAGGCTCCAGACATGCAGGACCACTGTCTCTCTCCAGCACAGAAAATGTTTTTGCATGCTCTTGGGAAAACCCATCTTTCTCATTCTTTGCATCTGTAAAGTGGGAGCCATGGCTGTTCTCCCCACCCCCACCCCACCCCCACTCCCCACCCCCCACCCCCGGCTGCTGTGAAGTAAAATGTGTGTGCAGAGCCTAGCATACCGTCAATGCCCAATGAATGGGAAAAAAGGCTGGGTGACAGTGTAGCTCAGGGGCGGAGCACTTGTCTGGCAAGTGAAGAGGCCCGATTTTCGTACCCAGGGCCATAGGTAAAAAGAAAGGGAGACTGGGAGATGAGGAAAAAAAGAAAATGGGCACAAGGAAGGTGCAGGACCTTGCAATTGTCCTGGCGCTCGCTCTCTCGCTCTTGGATCTCTAGCTTTTCAATCTGAGCACGCAGTTTCAGAAATAGCCACAAGGTGGTGCCAAGACCTCGGCTGGTGTGGGTTTCCTACGTAATTATTAGCTGAGGAAGTTTTTAGTTCAGAAGCAGAGGCCAAACAAGCAGGTAGTCTGCTCCAGGCAGGGTGTGTCACTCTGGAGCCAGAAGGATGTCCAGCCATCCCAGACCCCTGACTTTCTTTTCAGCCCCCAGAGTTGGGGGCCATTTTCTGTCCCTCAAGACACTTTTCCTCTCTTCTCACTCATGAGCCAGGTATGACTCTGGGGATAGAGGAAATGACCTGTGTCCTCTTCTTGGTATCGTGAGGATGGGGTGGGAAATGAGAACAGAAAGTTAAAGAGAGAAATAGGAAATACTCTCAAGTTACAGAAGACTTCCTTCCGTGCAAAGTGTACGTGTGTTTAAGGCAAGAGGATCGCAAGATGGAAGTCTGCTTCAGCTGCAAAGTAAGACCTCTTTCCATCTGGATGTCCAGCACATGACATTTTACAGAATAGGAGAGTTAAGGCTCAGAAGTGCTGTACCGTGCACATTAACTGTGCTTCTTGTCTAGCCGGCTGCTGACCGCAGTGAGACTTGGTCCAGCCATCTCCGGAGCTCTGCCAGTGCTCACCCTTCTCTCAGGGGCTGGCTGCCTGCTTGGTTGGGCTGGGTTAGAGCACAGAGGTGACAACTGTCCCATCTGAACAGACTGGGGTCAGGAAGATGGGGATCACTCTGCAGATTTCTTCAGGACCGAGGGTCTCAGCAAGTAACACAAGCATAAACTAACTTCTATTCTTTTATTAATCTTTCTAAAGATTATTTTATGTATCTGAGTGTTTCACCAGCATGTGTGTCTGGGCAACACGTGTGTGCCTGGTGCCCGTGGAGGTCAGAAGGCAGCATGGGAACACCTGGAACTGGAGTTGCAGATGGCTGTGAGCTGCCATGTGGGCGAGGGAAGCAAACTCTGCAGGAGCGGACAGCGTTGCTAACTGCTCAGCCATCTTTCCGGCCCCTCTTTCTTTCTTTTTACTTTGTGAGGCAGACATTCCATAGCCCACACTGGTCTCAAATTTGCTACATAGCCGAGGATAATTTGCTTGATGCTGGGTTTTTTTTTGTTTGTTTGTTTTGTTTTGTTTGTTTTTTAAGACAAGGTTTCTCAGCCCGGTGGTGGTGGTGCACACCTTTAATCCCAGCACTCGGGAAGCAGAGGCAGGGGGATCTCTGTGAGTTCGAGGCCAGTCTGGTCTACAAGAGCTAGTTCCAGGACAGGCTCCAAAACTACACAGAGAAACCCTGTCTCAAAAAAATAAAAAACAAAAAGACAAAGTTTCTATGTGTAGCCCTGGCTGTCCTGGAACTCTCTATGTAGACTTAAGACTTATTTATTTAGTATGTGTACAATGTTCTGCCTGTACACCAGAAGAGGGCCCTAGATCTCATTATAGATGGGTGTGAGCCACCATGTGGTTGCTGGGAATTGAACTCAGGATCTCTGGAAGAGCAGCCAGTGCTTTTAACTTCTGAGCCATCTCTCCAGCCCCACATTATGACTTTTATTTTTTGTTTGTTTATTTTTTTTTTTTTGTTTTTTTGAGACAGGGTTTCTCTGTGGCTTTGGAGCCTGTCCTGGAACTAGCTCTTGTAGCCCAGGCTGGGCTCGAACTCACAGAGATCTGCCTGCCTCTGCCTCCTGAGTGCTGGGATTAAAGGCATGCGCCACCACCGCCCGGCCATTATGACTTTTAAAAAAGATTTTTTATTATTTGTGTATGTGAGTATGTGTGTGTGTGTGTCAGTGAGTCGAGGCCAACTGGTCTACAAAGTGAGTTCCAGGACAGCCAGGACAGTTCCACAGAGAAATCGTGTCTCAAAAACAAACAAACAAACAAAACAAACAAACAAACAAAAAAACCAAAAAAACAAACAGTCCTTCTCCAGGAGGACACAACCAGAAACCTCTTTTCCTGTCCAAGGTACAGATTTGTTTTATTTTTGCATTATGAACAGCCTCACTACTTAGCCCAGGCTGGCCTTGAATTCATTAGCCTTTCTAAGTGAGGTTTCACTTCCCAAGCGGTGGATTACAAGCCTGCACCACAATGCCCAGTGCTTTGTCCCTTTCAGCCAGCCCGATGAGGATGAATCAGGCACTAGCCGTTTCTCACGGCGGGGGGGGGGGGGGGGGAGGGCGCAGGTCATCTCAAGGGAGTCCCCTTCTCCCAGCAACCCCTTCCCCATTCGGGCAACAACTTCTAATTCTGGCCAGTCAGTGCCAGCCAGCAGGTGGCGCTGTGGCAAATGCGCAGCTGTTCAGGAGGGAATTCACGGACTGGCACCTAGCGGGCCTGCCCAATTTTTGACCCTTGCTGACCCCTAGGAGTCTGGTTGTGAGACTGCAGGACGACCCAGGGCTACAAATCTGGCTGGTCACAGATCCAGTCATTCTTTTGAGTGACAGAAACGTGCAGACGCACACCTCAAGATGCCTGCCTGCACCTCCCGTCTGCGCTGCCCTAGAGACACAGGTCCCCACTTGCTGACTTCTGCCATCTCGTGGTGTCGCTCGCTCAACCTCTGCCTGTCTCCGTGTGTCCCTCTTTCTGGAAAATTCTCCTCCCTGGAGATTGACTAAAGGACATTATGTCTGTAACCTCCCTCAAGCTCTGGTCACCCACACATCACAGGTGTCAAGCACACTTTCTCTCTCCAGCAGGCTGTCCGAACTGTGAGAGATTTCACCACTCGGCTACACGGACATTGGTCTCCAACTTGACGGTCTCGAACTCACAACAATCCTCCTGACTAGCTTTTTGAATGCCAAGATTGTCAGCATGAATCAGCACACCTGAGGCCAAAGGCTGGAAGGTCCCATGTGTCTCATCATTTACCTGCCGTAGCCTGACCCTGAACTTCATCTTAGCCCCACAGAATGAATAATAGCTCTCTAGCGCCATGGAGCAATCCTTGTACATGATAAATATGTACTAATCTCATTGGTTAAAATGAGATTAGTAAAGAGCTGACTGTTCTATAGCTGGGCAGGAGAAGTTGGGCAGGATGAGCCAGACTAGGAGAATTCTGGGAAGAAAGGCAGAGTCAGAAGAGTCACCAGGAGACACAGAGGGACCAAGATATGCTGGAGGACAGGTAAAGCCACAAGCTACGTGGCAGCACAGAGATGAATAGAAATGGGTTAATTTAAGTTGTAAGAGCTAGTTAGTAATAAGCCTGAGCTATTGGCCAAGCATTTGTAATTAATGTTGAATCTCCATGTTGGTTATTTGGTGAGCGACTGGCAGGACAGAACTGATCAGCAGTCTAGACAGAAAACTCTGCCCACACCCCAGGGTCAGCTTGGCTCTCCAGAAGGCTGCAGAGTTAGTCAAATGAGTCCACCTCAGTTCAGCATGCAGAGAGCGCCAGAGTGAATACGTCCCCTGAGCCTACCCAGGGATGGTGCCAATAGAGGTAGTGGGCAGCCATCATAGACTGAGATCTGTGCTGGGGTAATCACAGGGTCAGAGGGCAACTGTGGAGTGGGGTCTCTAGAGGAGGGGACTGGACAGGGCTTCCACCAGCTTCTTGGTCCTTCCCTAAATGCTGGACTGTGGGACATGGGGGAAGAAAATCTTTCTGCCACCATAGGAGTAGAGTAAGTTAGGGTGAGAGTCCCACACCCAATGACCATGACAGCAGGACAGTGGTCCCCACAGCACTGTGGCCAAGTCTCAGGAATTTCCCCAATAGAGAATATCTGAGGAAAAGCAGAGTGGGTTATCTGGGAAGGAAAACCCAGGCTGGAGGGAAGCACTGTCCCTAAGAGCCCGAGGAAGTAAGGCCCGGTGAAAACAGCGTGTGAAGAGCGAGGGGAGGCTCATGCCTGTAACCCAAGCACTCAGGGGGCAGAGGCAGGAGAATTGCCGTAAGCCTGAGGCCAACCTAGGCTACATAATGAGTTCCAGGCTGGGCTACAGACTGAGATCTTGTCTAAACACACACACTCACCCCCCCCACACACACACACCAGAACCAAAAGGCTAATGGAGGATTAAGAAGCAGGCAGGAGACAAAGAACCATGAAATTCTCCATGCCTGCCTTTCTCTGTGGGAAACGGTGCTGGTCCATGAGTGTCCACATGAGGAGCACAGCCTGGAGCTGGCTTTCTGCTTCCTTCTATGAGAGGCATGGAGGACAGCTCTGGGCCAGCGCTTTGTGCTCCTTTGGGGCTTGTTTTTGTTTGCAGCACTGGGGATTGAACCCAGGACCTCATGCATGCTAAGCAAGTGTTCTGCCACTGAGCTACAACCCAGCCCTACCTCAGACATCCAACAGGAGAGTGGAAGAGTCCCTGGGAGTTTTGCAGAGATATTATTTCATTTCTTCAAAAATGCTCTAAGAAACTACTTGAGGTTCTGGTCTGGGCTCTGGTTTCAGTTCTAGACTGGGTTCTGGTTTGAACTCTAGGTTGGGCTGTGGTTTAGGTTCTGGTTTGGGCTCTGGTCTGGAGTCTGGTTTGGATTCTGGTTTAGGGTCTGATCTGGGCTCTGGTTTGGGTTCTGATCTTATCTGGGTCCTTCAGGGTCTAGATGAGATCTTTTTTTTTCCTGGATTCTTTCTTTGCTTGGAAAGGCTCCATTGGATAGCCTCTTTGGAGGCCAGGCAGAGCTATCGCCATCAGTGTAGGTGACGCCAGAAACCCTGCTAGCTTGGCTATTACAGGGTTGCTGATTTAGTCTGGATCTTGTAAGGATGAAGCAGGGCACAGCAGCAGAGGAGGAGGAAGCTAGCATTTGTTCTCAGTGCTTTGGACCTCTTCCCTTGGCTTGCAGAGGGACCCCTCCCCACTGCAGAAACTGTGGATTCTGTGTGGCTAGAATTGGTCCCTGAAGTCCCGCCGAGGCAAGGCTGAGCCACACCACCTCATCCCACCGTCCCATCCGTGACCGCTCTCCTGTGACTCCAGCACCTTGTGAGCCTCAGCGCTTTTAGTTGCCCACATCCAGGGCTCAAATGATCCCACACTGTGTGCCGAGAACGGTGGTGCATTGCTTCCCCGTCGGGTTCTGCGGAACTCTTGGGGAGCCTTAGCTGAGTGCTTCCAACTCAGGATCCCTCATGAGGTTGTGATCAAGATGTCAGCTGGCTTGCTTGTCGCTGGGAGGCTTGACTGGTGCTGAGGATCTGCCCAGAAGACAGCCCACTCCCAAGGTTGGCAGGCTGGTGCTGAGCAGGTGGCCTCAATTCCTTGCCTCATGGTGGCTAATGTGCCCCCGTGAGATGCCTGGCTTCTCTGAAAGGCAGTTGTCCAAGGCAGGGAGGTTGAAGCCATAGTTTCTCTCATAATATAGCCTCGACAGTCATGTGCCGCCACTCCCCCTGTGTCTTTTTGTTTTGTTTTGTTTTGTTTATCGAGACAGGGTTTCTCTGTAGCTTTGGAACCTGTCCTGGAACTAGCTCTTGTAGACCAGGCTGGCCTCGAACTCACAGAGATCTGCCTGCCTCTGCCTCCCGAGTGCTGGGATTAAAGGCGTGCGCCACCACCACCTGTTGCTCCCGTTGCATCTTATTGGCCAACCATATCATTTCTATGTAATGGGGAGGGCACGGTGAGGGGTTGCGGGAGCCTTCTTGCAGCCTGGGTACCACTCTAACTTTCATGCAAACCATCAGGAATAAGAACTCGTACACCATGTTTTTATGCCTTCTGGAACCATCTGAGCAACCTCATCCATGTCTGCTTCCAACTAGGGCATCTGAAGAAGGATGAAGCTCTCAATATCCAATGGTTCCCTTCTTCTGCCCCTCTCCAAGCCTCAGTTTTTACTTCCTTTGTCAGGCAGTGAGTTCTAGCTACCACCCAGTACCACAGCTGTTACAAAGTCACCAACAGCTCCCATCTCCTGCTGCCAGTCTGGTGCAGTTCACCTGGAGGTCAGCAACAAGGACCTAAGGGATTTAGTGGTGGGATGACAGAGAGTGTTGCAAGAAGCTGAAGAGCCAACATTCAGGAAGGACAGGACCAGTGTTCTGGCCTTTAACAGCATGAACTCATGGTGCCACAGACTCAGGCTGGTATGTCAGTTGGTAGAGCACTTGCCTTCAAACATGAGGACTAGAGTTCAGTATCCAGAACCAATGTTTAGGAAAAAAGGGGGCTAGACATGGTGCTGTGCTTGTAATTCCGGTACTGCAGAGGCAGAAACAGGCAAATCCCTTGGGCTTGCTGGTGAGCCAGCCTAGCTCTTAGCACGCTCCAGGCCAGTGAGAGACCCTGTCTCAAAAACACAAGGTGGATAAGCAGGGTGGTGGTGGCGCACACCTTTAATCATAGCACTTGGGAGGCAGAAGCAGGTGGATCTCTGTGAGTTTGAGGCCAACCTGGTCTACAGAGTGAGTTCCAGGAAAACCTAGGCTACACAAAGAAACCCTGTATCAAAAATAAATAAATAAATAAGTAAGTAAGCAAATAAACAAACAGGAATACAGTTCCTGAAGAACAGCCCCTGGGACTTTCCTCTGGCCTCTAACGCACACTCAAACACAGACCCAAGTGCCCATCTGTTGGCAGAAGTTTCTGTCCCCTCAGCAGCTCCCAAAAAACAATCTGAGGCTTAATATTAATTACAAATGCTCAGCCGATAGCTCAGGTTTGTTAATAGCTAACTTTTACATTGAAATTAACCCATATTTCTTATCTACACTGCGTCACATGGCTTGGTACTGTTCCCCAGTGTGGCATGCTCATCTTGCCTCTCTCTGCTTCTATTGGCGACTCCCTTCTTCCTCCCAGCAGTCTCTCTGTGTCAGGCTGTCTCACCCAATCTCTTCCTGCCCAGCTACTGACCTGTCAGCTTTTTATTAGCAGTGAGAGCAATACATAATTTGCATGTTTGAAGATTTCCTTTCAGCAGCCATCCTCATCTATACACCGGCACACACATGAACACATGGGCACACACATACACACTACACATGCACACTCAAGACACCCCACCACTGCTCTAATTTCCTGGCAGAAAGAACGTGATTGGTGCAGCTGAGCCAGGTGTCTCTTTCCTGGTTCAATCCACATTGGCCAGGGAAGAGGTGGAGCCGTAGCTATGGTGTACGGCTGGGCAGGTCCTGAACAGTTTTCTTTTCTGCAGCCATGAACTATTTGAGTCATCAGCATCATCTTAGTTAGAATTTTCTATTGCTGTGAGGAGACACCATGACAGCAACTCTTACAAAGAAAAAGTTTCACTGAGGTGGCGGCTTACAGTTTCAGAGGTTCGGTCCATTATCATCATGATGGGGAGCACGGCAGTGGGCCAGCAGATGCAACGCTGGCCACATCTTGACCAAAAGGGCAGCAGGAAGTTGACTGACTGTCACACTGAGTGAAGCTGGAGAAGAGACCTCAAAGCCCGCCTCCACAGTGACACACTTCCTCCAAAAGGCCACACCTCCCAATAGTGCCACTCCCTTTGGGGACCGATTTCTTTCAGACCACCACAAGCATGTTCCCAGAGCACATCCATGACCCACACTTTCTCGAATCTTCCTGGCTCTCTGAGAATGACTCCAGTCAATCTCCTCCACTCTCTCCCTGTGAGTATCCTCAAGTTCTAGCATTTGTCTAAGCACCTCAAAGTTTCTTAAAATGTGGCTCAGAGAATACCTCCTTCAGAGTCACCTTGAAGTTATGATAAAAATGCAAGGATCTGGGGCTGGAGAGATGGCTTGGTTGTTAAGATCACTGACTGCCCGACCTGGGTTTGGTGCCCAGCATCCACATGGCAGCCCCCAACAGCTTGTAACTCCAGTTCCAGGTGATTGATGCCTTCCGGCCTTGAGGGCACCAGGCAGATGTGTGGTGCACAGACACAGATGCAGACAAAACAGTCACACACATTGTCTTGATTAATTTCTTGTCAACTTGATACAAGCTGCAGTTATTTGGAAAGAGGGAACCTCAATGGAGAAAATTCCCCAACCATTTGGAGCTGTGGGTGAGAGTGTAGGTAAGCCTGTGGGGCCTGCCTGCCTTCCTGCCTTCCTTCCTTCCTTCCTTCCTTCCTTCCTTCCTTCCTTCCTTCCTTATTTCCTTCCTTCCTTATTTCCTTCCTTTTTCCCTTTCTTTTTTTTTCTTTTTCTGAGACAGGGTTTCTCTGTACAGCCCTGGTTGTCCTGGAAGTCTCTCTGTAGACCAGGCTGTCCTTGAACTCAGAGATGGCCTGCCTCTGCCTTCCAAGTGCTGGGATTAAAAGTGTGCATCCCAACCTCACATTTGAGGGATGTTTTTTCTTAATTACATCATTTGAACTAGGAAGACCTACTATTAATCTGGAACTTTAGAGGTGGGAAGATCCACCTTTAATCTGGGCCACATCTTCTGCAGGCAGCCTATAAAAGGCCACAGAAGAAGGAAGCTTGCTCTCTTTGCCTGCTTAGTCTCACTTTTGCTGTCAAGTCCATTCCTTCACTAGCATTATTAGAGCCTATTTCTTTGGATTCCAGCATATACTGAAGACCATCAGAGGCATCCAACTTTATAGACTGAGCAATTACTGGATTCTTGGACCTTCTGTTGGTAGACAGCCATTGTTGGATTAGCTGCACCACAACCTGTAAGCCTTTATAATAAATATATGTATGTACCTATGTCTGTATATATATATATATTTTTTCTGTAAGTTCTGTTTCTCTAGAGAATCCTGATTAGTACAAAGGGAATGGGTGTCAATTGTCTCTAATTCTAGAGAGTAACCTATATGGCTTAGAATTGGCTTGATTTGGGCTGTAGAGAAAAAAGAAAAGCCAGGATCAGATGGGGCATGTGTTCTGATGGAGATGCACCAGGGAGTGGGTGGGGGCACATGGGACAAGCCAGGATCAGATGGGACATGTGTTCTGATGGAGATGCACCAGGGAGTGGGTGGGGGCACATGGGACAAGCCAGGGTCAGATGGGGCATGTGTTCTGATGGAGATGCACCAGGGGGCGGGTAGGGGCACATGGGACAAGCCAGGGTCAGATGGGGCATGTGCTCTGATGGAGATGCATCAGCAGGTGGATGGGGACACATGGGACACAGATTGTTCAGCCAGCTCATTATGTGCAGCATTAAGGAGGAGACAGGTCAGCTAATCTCAGTGGGGAGCTGTCTTAGTTAGGGTTTCTTCCTTTATAAAAAAAAAAAGATTTATTTATTATGTATACAGTGTCTGTCTGTATGTATGCCTGCACACCAGAAGAGGGCACCAAATCTCATTATAGATGGTTGTGAGCCACTATGTAGTTGCTGGGAATTGAACTCAGGACCTCTGGAAGAGCAGCCAGTGCTCTTAACCTCTGAGCTGTCTCTCCAGCCCTTAGTTAGGGTTTCTAGTGCTATGAAGAGACACCATGATCATAGCATCTCTTATAAAAGAAAACATTTAATTGGGATGGCTTACAGTTTCAGAGGTTTAGTCCATTATCATCATGGTGGGATATGGCGACATGTAGGCAGACATGGTGCTGGAGAAGGAACTGAGAGTTCTACATCTTGATCCACAGGCAGCAGGAAGTAAGCTGTGTACCACACTGGGCATAGCTTGAGCATAGGAGATTTCAAAGCCCACCCCACAGTAATGCACTTCCTCCAGCGAGGCCACACCCCCTAAGAGTGACACTCCCTTGAGGAGCCACCACAGGAGTAGTCGGCTGTTGCCCTCCTGTAGGAGGAAGCAGTAGCTGATCCTTTCTGCCTGCATTGTCAACATCCAGTATTTGGACCAGGGGAGGCCTTGCCATTCCTCTGAGCCTGACCCAGGAAGATCTTGCCATTCTTATAGGTCTGAGGCACTGGGATCTGTGTGGACCAGTCTAATGAGATGTGTGAGTCTGTGTGTGTGTGTGTGTGTGTGTGTGTGAGAGAGAGAGAGAGAGAGAGAGAGAGAGAGAGAGAGAGAGAGAGAGAGAGAGAGAGAGAGACAGAGAGAGAGAGGGGGAGGGAGAGAGAGAGATAGGGTGAGCTCTCATGCATCCAGACTAGCCTTGAACTCTTAATGTAGTTGAGGATGAACTCAAATTTCTGATCCTCTAGCATCCTCCTCTTGAATGGTGGTCCCATCAGATAGAAATGGAGCTGAGGAGTTCCCATTGCCTAGTCATGTCATCCCCATCATGATGTTGCAGCACAAGGCATGATCTACACATCTGGAACATAAACAAGCCTATGCTGTGTCATGCAAAAGCATAGCACATACACCATCACTAGTGTATTGTCTATTACACTTGCTAATGGACCAATGGTCTTATTCCTGCTTAGTGTATTTACTGCTTTATCTCTTTTATTGTTACTTTATTTATTATTTACTTCTAGTTTTATTTATTTATTTTTCGATTTCCTGAGATGGATTCTCATGTGTAATCCTAATACTTCTAAGGAGAGGTGTGAGGCAAAGGCAGGAAAATTACGGGATGCTCCCAGGCCAGCTAACCCAACACATGTGACTGGAGAACACAGAAACAGGCCCCGTCTCAAGGAAGGTGGAAACTGAGGATCAACAATCGAAGGCTGACACCAGAGGTCCAGCACACACACACACACGCACACACGCACACACATACACACACCACAATACACGCACCCCCACATGCACACACACGCACACACATACACACACCACACACACGCTCACATGCACACACATACACATACCACACACACACGCACCCCCACATGCACACACATGCACACCACATACACACATGCACACAATACACACACCATATACACACATACCCTCACATGCACACACATACACATGCCACACACACATGCAACCCCACATGCACACACATTCACACCACACACTCGCATGCATGCACTTACATACACACACCGTACACGCAGGCAATTCACACTTGCACTATACACATGCATTCACTAAGACAATTCACACTTGCACTATACGCACACATGCATACACACACATACACACACACACACCACACACAGGCAAGTCACACTTGCACTATACACATGCACATACACCACACATACGCACACACATATTATGGCAATTCACACTTGCACGCACATGAACACACTCAGAGAATTAGAAAGAGAGAGACAGACAGAAGAGAGCCTAAGTATTTGAGACTAACTAGCGGCCAATACCATGGCCTCCTCTGTGGTAGGGATTCTTTTTAACAAACATGACCATCCCATGGAGTGCTGGCTAGTTTTTAGGTCAACTTGACATGAGCTAGAGTCATTTGGGAAGGGGGAACATTAATTGGAAGTGTGCCCACTAGACTGGCCCATGGGCGAGCCTGAGATGCATTGTCTTGACAGATGTGGGAAGGCTGAGTTCACTGTTGGCAATGCCACCCCTGGGCTGGTGACCCTGAGTGTACTGAGAAAGCAGACGGAGCGCGCCGTGGGAACTAAGCCGGTGAGCAATGTTTCCCCTTGGCCTCTGCATCAGCTCCTGTCTCCAGATTCCTGCCCTTGAGTTCTTGCCCGGGATCTCTTCCGTGCCGTCCTTCTACGTGGTAAGATGAAATAAAACCTTTTCTCCCCGACTTGCTTTTGAACATAGTGTTTCAGCGAGAGAAATCCTAAGACAATGGATTCAGTCATATTATTTCTACTGTAAAACAACAGTGGAAATCAGATGAGCATGAATTAGCTGGGACCTGTTAGGCTGCACGAGACAGAATTCTCAACTACGGGTTGCCTAGGGAGGGGATTTCACTCTCTTCAGAAGTCTTGAGGAGGCCTTCTTGATATCCTTTCTCTCCTCGGGTTCTCACTTTCTTCCCCCTCTCCCCTCTCCTCTTCCAGTGCTGGGAAGGAACTTGGGGCCTGGTGAAGGGAATGATGTGCCTCAGAGTTACATCCCCAGGCCCTGCCTTCCCACCCTTCTTGAATGAGAGATCATCATGCAATCTCCTGGCATCACATCGCCAAATGACCAAACCTATAACAGCAACCCTGAGCAAGCCTGAGCAAGCCGCGCTCCTGAATCGAGCAGCTGTTCATCCGTGCTCCTGCATCGGATCTGCAGAGCAATTAGATGAGGGAGGTGAGATTCAGAAAGGTCAGGAACCCTGCGGAAGACAGCATTGTCAGGAGAGGCAGAATCATCCTTTAATCCAGAGTCTGGCTGGGAACCTCTGATGTGAATTGCTCAGCTGTGTTCTGAGGCAGTCTCCCCAGAAGGGAAGGCTAGGGTGTGGCTATTACCCCAAAATGTCTCTTCTCATTAGGGCAGAGAATCCTTCCCAGAAGCTCCCACTGACTCTTGCTTCTGTCTCATTGGCTGAGAGTGACCTGGTCTGACCTGGATAGGTTGACATGTAGTCCTCAAAAGAGACTTTTTTTTTAAAGATTTATTTATTTATTTATTTATTATGTATATAACATTCTCCCTCCATGTATGCCCGCATGCCAGAAGAGGGCACCAAATCTCATTACAGATGGTTGTGAGTCACCATGTGGTTGCTGGGAATCGAACTCGGGACCTCTGGAAGAGCAGCCAGTACTCCTAACCACTGAGCCATCTCTCCAGCCCCGAGACTTGTTTTACAAAGGGATCATGGACGTGCGCTTACAGCATGAGGAGAACTCAGGGTTAGCCGCAGCCTGCCTGCCCACCGAGGGCATTGCAAGCTGGCCTCGTCCCCATTCTTGACTTCTGCAGGAGCGGGGCTCTCTCCAGCTTCTGCTGATTCCAGCAGCCGTTCCCATGGCTCCAGCCTTGGAATCACACATACAATGCAGCAGTGTCTTCTCCCGAGAAGCCTCCGTGAGCAGAATTTCATTGGAAACTTCTGGTTCCCAGGATGAGCAACAACTGTTTAGCACACAGCAGCACAGGGACATCCTTGGGCCCCAGGGTCATCCCGTCCCATCCACAGGGAGCCCACAGCACCATCAGCCCTGTCTGTTCCTTCCACAGCCTCCCAGCTCCCATAGGGGCCCCGAGCCTTTCCCTGTGTCCCTCTCTCTCCTCTGACACTTCCCAGCCAGGCTGCCAAGACCAACAAGGGCCTCAGAACAAAGGGACCTTTGAGATCTCCTCTGCGCAGAAGGAAGCTGTGGTCCTAGGGAACAAAGATCCCCTCTGCATGTCTCTGCAACTGCTGGGAATTCAAACTTCAGAATGAGTACAGCCGAGATGGTTATTCCTACACCTGGCCCCTCAGAGTCCTTGGTAGAGTCGCAGGGAAATAGTTATCTCCCCAGAGCCGGAGGAGGTGAAAGCTAACTGCATTAGCAACTACACTGTAGACCCCACCTGAGCCTCCATCAGAGCTCATAGCACAGCCCACGGCTGCCTCCCACGGCAGCCAGAGAAGCTCCCATCCCTTCTAAGAGCCTCCAAGGGCAGTAAAGCTGGCTTTGCCAAAGAAGAGATTTTCAGGACAAGCCAGTGTGAAGCAGATTGTAGTTTATCGACAAATCTGTTTAATTTTTTGAGACAGAGACACACTTTGCAGCCATGGCTGTCTTGGAATTCACTACATAGATCAGGCTGGCTTCAGTCTCACAGGGATCGGCTTGCCTATGCCTCCCACGTGTGTCACTGTGTCCCACACTGAAAGATGTTAAACATAAGGACTAATTAAAAAGAAAAAAGACGACAGGGTGGTCATGGCGCATGCCTTTAATCCTAGCACTCAGGAGGCAGAGGTAGGTGGATTTCTGTGAGTTTGAGGCTAGCCTGGTCTATAAGAGCTAGTTCCAGGACAGCTAGGACTGGTCCACAGAGAAACCCTGTCTCAAAAAACCAAAAAAGACATACCTAAGTGTGGATACGGTCTCTCAAAGGGAAAAAAAAAAGCTTCAGGACCCTGGTAGTGAGGAATAAGAGAGAAAGACAGAATACAGGGAAGAGGGAAGACATGAGGAGAAAGAGAGAAAGAGGGAGAGAGAGAGAGAGAGAGGGAGCTCCTTCCCCTGGAATTCAATTGAAGTTTCTTACTAACAAACAGCAAGAATTCCAGCTGCCCAAGGCCTTTTTCTCTCTTCCCAGTGAGAAACCTGCCCAGGAATCTCACTAGAGTTCTCAATTCTTGTGGGACCTTAGGGGCTCTTGGCGTCCCTGTCTCAGATTACAGTTCTCTCAAGGCCTCTCCAGAGCCACTGCACTGAGCTCACTTAGTTTCATCTCTCTTCCCCTTCCCCCTTGTGCTGAAGCCTATATAAAAATATCTATAATAAAACTTTTAACTCTGCTTCAAAAACTGTTCAGTCTCAAATTCCTCTCAGCACCAAAGCCACAAACCCTGCTCTGAACTGAGTCAAGGTCCCTAGAAGCCTAGCGGAATTCCTCAGGCTGCTGAGGGTGACAGCAAGGGAGCTGGGCCTGTGCTCTGCCCTCTCATGACTGACAATTACACCAGCTTTAGGAAAGTTTGGAATTGTGTTGTTTAATGGATTTCTAGGTGCCCCTCCCATTCTCTCTCTCTCTCTCTCTCTCTTTTTGTTTTTTGAGTCAGGGTTTCTCTGTGGCTTTGGAGCCTGTCCTGGAACTAGCTCTGTAGACCAGGCTGGTCTCGAACTCACAGAGATCCGCCTACCTCTGCCTCCCAAGTGTTGGGATTAAAGGCGTGCGCCATCACTGCCTGGCGCCCCTCCCATTCTCTATTCAGGTGCCAACTGGAGTCACTGTCTGGAAAGATAGAGGCAGGAGACACTCAGGCTGTGTGGAGGGATTGGGACTCCTGTTACTGTAAATAGGGTTTCTGGCAAGATTTCTAGAAAAGTGTAGGTTTAGAGTTAGTAAGGGAGAATGGCCTTGAGCATTCTTGGTTGGTGTCAACCAGACTCTGGGGTGAGGACCCCACTCCCTCCCAACCACTTACATTTCCCTATTAGTCTATCCTGCCTCAGCTACCATGTCAGTCTCTGCCTTAGCCGTTACATCTGTCACCTCAGCTCCCACCTCAGCTCCCACCTCAGCTCCACCTCAGCTCCCACCTCAGCTCCACCTCAGCTCCCACCTCAGTTCCCACCTCAGTTCCCACCTCAGCTCCACCTCAGTTCCCACCTCAGCTTTCTCAGTTTCTCCTGCATCTCAGGCTACAGCTCAGTCAAGGAAAAATATTGCCCCCTCTTCTCCCTCACTTCTGTCAATTCCAGGACAGAAATGAAGGCAGTAGCTGTGTGCCATCAACAATGGCATCAGGAACAGGGCCCTGCGAACGTGAGCCCCGAGAGTGGGGACCATGGCTGAATTTGCATGCATCTTGTCCCGCAGTCTCCAGGAACAATCTGCAGCTTATGCCACAGTGTTGACCCCTTTCACCCCAGAATCTCCTGCTGTGGTCCCTGAACCACCACCAGCAGCAGCAGAACCTGGATACTTGGGAGAAGTGTAATATTTATTTATTTATTTATAAATTCATTTATTTTGGTTTTTTGAGACAGGATTTCTCTGTGTAACAGTACTGATTGTCCTGGAACTCACTCTGTAAACCAGACTGGCCTTGAACTCACAGAGATCCACCTGCCTCTGCCTCCCAAGTACTGGGATTAAAGGTGTGTGCTACCTGCCTGGCTTTATTTTTATTTTTTGAGATGGTATCTCACTATGTAGACCAGGCTAATCTCTAACTCACAAAGATCACCAACTTCTGACTCCTGAGTGCTGAGATTAAAAGCCTGTTACCACACCAGGCATGAAATGGAAGTTCTTGTCCACACTCAAACCTGTTCCATCAGGGTCGTGGGGTCGGGCCCAACACATTTGGTTTTAGCCTCATAGGCAATTCTGATGCATGTGTAGTTGGGGACCTGCTAGTCATGCTGAGGAAGCCTAATTTTGTTTGGTTATCGTGTAACTATGACATTCCCAGCTTTTCCACCAGGCATTCATTTGGGTCAGGTAAAACCCATTTTAACTGATGAGCCAGAAGGAGGATTCCAGAAAGAGCCTCCATGTACAGCCCTTCGTAAAACAAGAAAGACATCTGAGAGGAGGTTTTGCTCTGTCCGCCTTTGGGTGCTATCAGGAGCTGTGTGCTGTAGTTGGGGTCAGAAACGGAGGCCCAGGATGTGTGTGTGGAGAAGTGGAGGCTGCAGGGCATGTCCTAAGGAGAGAGCAAGGGGAAGAACAGGACAAAACAGTAGTGAGAGCAAGCTAGCATTTACCACAGCCTGTCCATGTTTGACCTGTGCACTTTCACACCCCATTGAACACACTCATCTCTCATAAAGTCCCATTCTGCAGAGGAGGAAACTGAGTCACAGAGTTGAATAACTTGTCCAGGAAAACAGCTACTTTTATAGAGGCCAGGTTTCAGACAGGGGGACATCATGAGGCCAGATTTCAGACAGGCCAGGCGGCCAGAACACATCAGAACCATCATCCATCATGATCAAGTGGGTTTCATTCCAGAGATGCAGGGATGGTTCAACATACGAAAATCTGTCAGTGTAATCCACCATATAAACAAACTGAAAAATAAAAACCACATGATCATCTCATTAGATGATGAAAAAACTTTCCACAAAATACAACATCCCTTCATGATAAAGGTTTTGGAGAGAGCAGGGATAGAAAGAACATACCTAAACATAATTAAGGCAATATACAGCAAGCCAACAGCCAACATCAAACTAAATGGAGAGAAACTCCCAGCGATTCCACTGAAATCAGGAATAAGACAAGGTTGTCCACTTTCTCCATATCTATTCAATATAGTTCTTGAGGTCCTAGCTAGAGCAATAAGACAACAAAAGGAGGGCTGGAGAGATGGCTCAGTGGTTAAGAGCATTGCCTGCTCTTCCAGAGGTCCTGAGTTCAATTACCGGCAACCACATGGTGGCTCACAACCATCTGTAATGAGGTCTGGTGCCCTCTTCTGGTCTGCAGACATAATACACAGAGACAAAATATTGTATACATAATAAATAAATAAATATTTAAAAAAAAAAAGACAACAAAAGGAGATCAAGGGGATACAAATCAGAAAAGAAGAAGTCAAACTCTCACTGTTTGCTGATGATATGATAGTTTACATAAGCGACCCCAAAAATTTGCCAAGGAACTTGTACAACTCATAAACACATTCAGCAATGTAGCAGGATACAAGATTAACTCAAAGAAAAATCAGTAGCCCTCCTGTACACAGATGATAAATGGGCTGAGAAAGAAATCAGAGAAACGGCCGGGTGGTGGTGGCGCACACCTTTAATCCCAGCACTCGGGAGGCAGAGGCAGGCAGATCTCTGTGAGTTCAAGACCAGCCTGGTCTACAGAGCTAGTTCCAGGACAGGCTCCAAAGCCGCAGAGAAACCCTGTCTCGAAAAACCAAAAAAAAAAAAAAAAAAAGAAAAAAGAAAGAAAAAATGGAGTACAGACCTAAACAGAGAACTCTCAACAGAGGAATCTAAAATGGCTGAAAGACAAGAAAATGTTCAACATCCTTAGTCATCAGAGAAATGCAAATCAAAGCAACTCTGAGATTCCACCTAACACCTGTGAGAATGGCCAAGATTAAAAACACTGATGATAACTTATGCTGGAGAGGTTGTGGGGAAAAGGGAACACTTCTGCATTGCTGGTGGGAATGCAAGCTGGTACAACCCCTATGGATGTCAGCATGGCGATCTCTCAGGAAATTAGGAAACAACCTTCCTCAAGACCCAGTAATACCATTTTTGGATATATATCCAAAGGATGCTCAATCATGCCACAAGGACATGTGCTCAACTATGTTCATAGCAGCTTTGTTTGTCATAGCCAGAACTTGGAAACAACCTAAATGCCCCTTGACTGAAGAGTGGATAAAGAAAATGTGGTACGTTTACACAATAGTGTACTACGCAGCAGAAAAAAATAATAGCATCTTGAAATTTTCAGGCAAATGGATGGAGCTAGAAAGCATTATTTTGAGTGAGGTAACCCAGACTCAGAAAGACAATTATCACATGTACTCACTCATAAGTGTTTTTTAAGCATAAAGCAAAGACAGCCAGCCTACAAATCACAATCCCAGAGAACTTAGACAACAATGAGGACACTAAGAGAGACATACATAGATCTAATCTATATGGGTAGTAGAAAAAGACAAGATCTCCTGAGTAAATTGGGAGCATGGGGACCTTGGGGGAGGGCTGAAGAGGAGGGGGGAGGCAGAGAGGGGAGCAGAGCTCAATAAAAATTAAAAAAAATGGCTTTTGTCATTGTCTGAAGGCTCGAGGAGCAGAGTTCAGTCTTCCCTCGGGCACTGGCGTCTGGTGTCCACTGTGCCAGCCGTGCCCATGGGGGCTATGTGGGCATGCTCCCATAACCTTCACGGCTCCTTCAGTCCCTACTCACTGGACCAGGGACACATGGAGGAGAAGAGGCAAGCTGGAGGCCTCCTCTCAGTGGTACACATCAATGCTTTTCTTTTCTTTCTTTCTTTCTTTCTTTCTTTCTTTCTTTCTTTTTTCTTTTTTTTTTTTTTTTTTTTTTTTTTTTTTTTTTTTTTTTTTTTTTTTTTTTTTTTTTTTTTTTTTTTTTTTTTTTTTTTTTTTTTTTTTTTTTTTTTTTTTTTTTTTTTTTTTTTTTTGGTTTTTCGTTTTCGAGACACGGTTTCTCTGCGGCTTTGGAGCCAGTCCTGGAACTAGCTCTGTAGGCCAGGCTGGTCTTGAACTCACAGAGATCCGCCTGCCTCTGCCTCCCAAGTGCTGGGATTAAAGGCGTGCACCACCACCGCCCGGCTCGTTCTTTTTTTTAATTATTTTTCTTTTCGATTTTTTAAAAGACAGGGCTTCTCTGTGTAGCCCTGGCTGTCCTGGAACTCATTCTGTAGACCAGGCTGGTCTCAAATTCTCTTTGGTTCTCACCTTTTCCCTTTCACTGGTGGAGCTGTTTGAATGCTTTCTGTGTTGAAATCATCATTTACAAGCTATAAAACACATACACTACGTACACGCACACAAAGCACACGTACTGCACACACACACACACACACACACACACACACACCACGTCACTCCTTTCTTGCAATGGATCTGCGATAGATCTGACTGAAATGACCGAGTTCTGGCAGATGGAGTGGAAGGCAAAGTGTAATTCAGGAATTTCTCTTAACCAGAAGATTCATGCTCTCCTTCCCTTCCTTCTTTCCCGCTGGCTGAAATGTTGCCTCGATGCTGGAGCTGAAGCAGCCGATTTAGACCATGTGACAGAAGGCAAATACGGACCATTTGGGAGCCAGACAGAAGAGGTCCCTAAGGATGGTGTTCTCATGTCTTCCTGGACTGAATTCATTTTCTTTTCTTTTGCTTTATTTATTTATTTTTTTGAGATAGCTCACTCTGTAGACCAGGCTAGCCTCGATCTCACAGGAGGCTGTCTGCCTCTGCCTCAGGAATGCTGGAGTTAAAGGCCTATGCCACTACACCCAGCCTGCATTCCTAGACATTTAAATGGGGATGGACATTTTTTTTTTTACCTCATTGAGGTCTCTGTTATTTACATTTCCATCATTCATAGCTGAACCCGGGCGTGGACGTGGGTTTCCTTGTCTCTCATACACTCAGCCGGTATTTCTCAAAACGAGATTGAGAAATTGGTTTGAAACAGGGTCTCACATAGCACAGGTTGTCCCCAAACTCACAGCTGAGGCTAGCTTTGACCTCCCAAATTATGAAATTAAAGGTGCGTGTTACCACACCATTAGCCTCTGTGTGTTGGGACCCTGTGAGGGCTGAGTGTTGTTTGACCTTGGCACAAAGTCAGCTGTGTCTAGCAGCCGCTGTGTCAAGAGGGCCCAAAGATGAGGACAGAAGCTCAGGGGAGCTGCTGAGCAGGTGACTCCATTCCCTTGGGTCCCTTCTGCAGCCTTCAGCTGCCCCTCCTCCACCTGCACGTTAGCCTGATCTCCAGGCCTAATTGATTAAGGCTGGAGAACCGGAGCGGGCACACACTGCACAGCTCAGCAGGAACCAGCTGCATCTCTCCGTGCCTTCTGGAACTCACAGGCGAAAGCACTAACTGGCATCGGATTTCTGCGTGAGGCTGGGTCTTCATAGAGCAGTGTCCCTGCGCTCTTCAGAAGAATGACCTGGAGTGCGGGAGCACGGGCATGGTGTATTGTGTGACGCCAAGCAATTGAAATGTCAGCTCTACAGGTGGCCTTGGGCCCTTCATTCCACCTTGCCTCACCCCCTCATCCCAGGGAAATCTGTTCAGGCGCTGCCCACACCCCCCCACCCCCCCCACCCCCGCCGCCCGCCCGCTTAAGGGACAGGAAACCACTAGTCCCTGCTTGCTAGTTGCCAAGCAACCCAAGGATGAGCCTTCGAGGTCATTTCTCAGACAGCTCTGTGCCTCACCACAGCCTGTGAACAGATGGCCCCGCAAGCAGTCAGCCCCAGCCCTAAGCAATTGCTATGCTCCTGCAGCCGTTTCCCTGAGCAAGGAGAAGAAGGCCTCTAGGGGCTCAGCCAGGACAGTGTGGAGACTGTTTCATGTGGATGGGAGAGGGGCCTAGGCTGGGCTCCCAGCAGCCCTGAAGCATTCTGCTCCTACCCAGGGCAGTGCCTGGGAGGAAGGGAAAGAGAATGCTAGGTTGGTACTGCCACTCCATCCTCTGGGTAGGCTGGATTGTGTACAAAAGGAGGTCTGCCCCCCCCCCTTGACTGCTCACCAAAGTACAGCCTCTGAGAAGAGGCTTCTAGTGTTCTAGGAACAGACTAGGGATGTAGCTCGGTTGGTAGAGTGCCTGCCTAGCATGTAGGAAGTCCTGGGTTTGATCCCCAGTATTTCATAAAACTGGGCTTGGTGATGCATTTCTGTAACCCCAGTACTTGAGAGATGGAGGCAGGGGGATCCGAAGTCCAAGGTCACCCTTGCCTACACAGGGAGTTAAAAACAAGTTTACATTACATAAAAACCTGCCCCAAAAATAAATTAATAAAACTGGGTGTGGTGGCCTACGCCTTTAGTCTCAGGACTTGGGAGGCAGAGACAGGAGGGTCTCTGTGAATTCAAGGCCAGCCTGGTCTATGTGTCAAGTGCTAGGCCAGCCAAGGCTATATAGTAAGATCTCGCCTCAAATGAATAAGTCAGAAAACTTAAAATTCAGGTGACGTCTGTGATGTCACCATCTATTTTCTTTATTTTTAGGACAAAATTCAAAGCAATGTCTCCTCCTCCTCCTCCTCCTCCTCCTCTTCCTTCTCTTCTTCTTCTTCTTCTTCTTCTTCTTCTTCTTTTTTTGAGACAGAGTTTTTCTGTGTAACAGCCTTGGCTGTCCTGGAACTCACCCTGTTATCCAGGCTGGCCTTGAACTCACAGAGATCTGCCTGCTTCTGCCTCCCAGAGACGTGCATCACCACCACCTGCCTTTTTGTTGTCATTGTTTTGTTTTTGGTGAGGTTTCCCCTTTCTGATTGCAGGACGGTACAAACTCCAGAAGAGATGCAGCTACTTCAGGGCCCTGTCTGTCCTGTTGTCCTGTGTTTTGCCTTTTATTTTATTTATTTATTTTGGTTTTATATTTTTGGAAAAGCATCTCACTCCATAGCCTCCGGCTGGCCCTGCACTCACTGCGTGTGAGGGTTCTTGCAAGCATCACGGCCAGCAGTGAAATGACCCAAGAAGAGGCAAGAATGAAGCTTAGTTCAGCCCACTGGTACTGGTTCAATTTTCTGGAGTCTGGCGCTGGTTTAATTTAGCCATGTTTAAGCACAGCATAATTTTGGAAAACTTCCCTGACAACAACTAACCCCATCTTGTGTGTGAAACAAAGCTTACAGTGAAGCTCTTTACAGAGTACAGATGGCTTCTTCCATAGGGTTGGGCTCTGTTGACTTAGAAACAGTGCTCAGGATAAGGGCCAAGGAGAGTGTCTGGGGTAAACCTGACGCCGGTGGGAGTCAGGAGTGGCCTGGCCCTAAGATAACATGGAAGCCACTTAGGCTGTTGTAAAACACAGTGGCGTTCTCGCATAAGGACGGTTTTATGGACTGAGAACCAATGTAAAAGATCTTGAGGGGAGGGGTCTGTGCTAAACAAACACAATATCCTGGGTGTTGTAATTTATTTCAAAATGCCACGAAGAGAAGTCACGCCATGCAACAGGGCTCACATGGAAGGTTTATTGGAAGAGGAGAGAGAAGGGACAAAAAAAGGGGACAGAGAAGGGGGCAGAGACAGTCCCTGGGACAAGAGTGGTGGGAAGGAGAGGAGAGAAGGAGAGAGGAAGGAAGGGAGAGGGAGGCAAGGCCCACCTTTTAAAAGGGAACATAGTGAATGCGCACAGGAGGTGCTCTTAGTGGCTACAGCTGAGGACGTATCCTGTGAGGACCCCAAGGGCAGGCCAGTGCAGATGCCTGAATGCTAACATTCCTCTCTTTTGCTTATTATAGAAAGGTAGGCTTTAGGAAGGGGTAGCAGCTGAGGTGGGGATGAAGACGATGTGTTCTGGAGATTGCTTCCTGCTGACCTGAGGGGCACTGATCATCTTTGGGGGACCTAAGAAAGCTGGGGTGCTGGCCACATCCTGGGGTATCTGGCTGTTTGGCTTCACTGTCTAGGCTCTGCAGAACTGTTCAGTGCCCCTTGGACCTGGCAAATGCCATTCAAAGTGGATCCAAGTCGACTCCCTAGAGCTCACAAGAACTTTAAGTTTACAAAGAGATCAGTTTCAGACACATCAGAAGGCAACCAAAGAGAACTTAAAATCCTAACTTGTGACCATGATGCTATAGGGGTAATGGTCTGTCCTGTCCCTTTAAGAGACAAGCCCTGCCCACTCCCCCCAGCTCTGAGGCAGGCAGATCTTCCTTCCTGCCTGCAGCTTGAGTCCCTTCCTTTCCATCTTTCTCCCAAAGAGTTAGCTGCTACCGTGGCTCCTCTCCTCTTACCCTCCCTCTTCCTCTCTCCCTCTCTTTCTCTCTCTTTCTGTTTCTTTCCTTGTCCCACTTCTCCATCCCTCTCCCCTTCCCTTCCATAACCCACTAAATAAATATCCAACCTCACTCTGCGTGGTGTGCCTATCCATCTCGATCTCTCATCCGCCACACAGCTCCCTGGGGACCCACAGGCCACTGGGGGGGCTCCCTTCCTGGGACCCAGCTGTTTTCATGGCCTGTTGTGGTCTCAGGACCGCTGCCCACTGCCTGCCACCACCCAGTGGACCTGCGGTGTGGTCTCATGGCCTGTTGCCCACTGCTGCCACTCAGGGATCTGCGACATTTTATTTAAACCATAACATTGGTGCTTGTGACTCAGCCAGGCTCTCCATGTCCCCTCCCGCCCACGGGCGGGCCAGCTGAGGAAACATGGAACCCTGGGCTCAGGAACCAGGTTTCTTTACAACAGCTCTGCGTTCTATCTGCCTGAACGCCGACCTCTACACACACCAGCAGCTTCGGTGTTGAGTTTTCCCCTTCCTGCCCCCAACCACAGCCTTCATGGCTATGGTTGAGTCCTTCGCTAACATTCAATCATCTCTGGTTGCTTTCTGTAGCTAAAAACGTGACCGGACAGCCCAGGGTTGGTCCTGCCGCACTAGCACTGCATACACTGTGTGGTGCATTCGATTTGGGGGCCCAGGGCTAGAACAGGGGCCAAAGGCTCTGAGACCGAGAGAGACACAGTCACCTGGTATCAGGACATCAAGAAAAGCCAGAAGGTGAGGAGAGGACTGTGTCTTCATTGAGAAATGAAGCCTCCTGTCCAGGGGAATGGTCAGAGGCAGGGGAATGGCCTCACATCCAGGGGAATGATCAGAGGCAGGGGAATGGTCAGAGGCATATAACCTGGCCAGAGACCCAATTCCCAGTGTTGAATGGAAGGCAAAACTGCCAGTGAATGAGAAAGCAGATTTGTTGCAGGTGAAAGAGAGCGGATGAGAAAGCAATATCTAAGGGGTATTTTGACCAGATCTGACTGCAAACACAAGTTTAGAAGCCCTTATATTGGGCACTGAGTGCGAAAGTTGGAGGTATAGACAATGCCAATGTTCCCATGAGTGAGGCAGATAAGTGAGACCCTAGAGTCTGTAATTCCTGGTGCCCCAGGAATTCAGAGAGGGTTTATTTCAAAATGGCACAGGCTTCTCAGTGATTCATCAAACAGATCAGGGGCCAAGGGCTCTGAGCCTGAGAGAGCCATGGTTGCTTGGTACCAGGGTTTAATGAGGCCAAAAGGCGAGAAACCACGCTTGAGAGACATGTCCTCACTTGTGGGAAATGGCCAGAGGTAAAGAAAAGGAGGCTCACCAATCATGTCAGCATTAGATGGGGGAGGGGGGCAGTGATCCATTAGTTGGAGAAGCAAGGTCCTGGCATGTCTCAGACTGCCAGCAGGCAGGAGGAAGTGCCTTCCTGATCAGGGAACCAATGTAATTTATTTTAAAATGCCTTGAAGAGAAGTCACGGCATGCAACAGGGCTCATATGTGAGGTTTATTGGAAGAGGAGAGAGAAGGGGCAGAAAAGGGGATAGAGAAGAGGGCGGGGGGGGGAGGGCAAAGACCAGTCCCTGGAACAGTGTGATGGAAGAGAGAAACACACACACACACACACACACAAGGTGGGCAAGGCCAGCCTTTTAAAAGGGAATGTAGCACTCACTCTGCGGGTGCCTGCTCTCATGGGCACATACCCCCCCCACCCCCACAACCCCCCACAGTTACAAAAAAGTTTTTTGAGACAGGGTTTCTCTGTGGCTTTGGAGCCTGTCCTGGAACTAGCTCTTGTAGACCAGGCTGGACTCGAACTCACAGAGATTCACCTGCCTCTGCCTCCCGAGTGCTGGGTTTAAAGGCGTGCGCCACCACCGCCTGGCAAGTAAACAGTTTTTAAAGAAATGAATCTATGCATTTTACTAGAGGTAGGCATTCAGATTTTTGTTTTTACATTTTAATTTTACTTGTGTGTGTGGAGAGAGAGAGAGAGCGAGAGAGAGCACAAGCTTGAGGAAGTCAGTCCTCTTCGGCTGTGTGGGTTCCAGGGATCCAGTACAGGTTCTCAGGTCCGGCAGCAAGTGCCTTTTCTCACTGAGCCACCTCACCTGCTCCTTGGTAGGCTTTTAAATTGTTTCTAGTATACGTCTATTCTGAAATCATTATTTTTTTTTGTGACAAGATCTCATTATGCTGCCCTGAAATTCACTGTGTAGATGAGGCTGGCCTTGAACTCATAGAGATGTGCCTGCTTCTGTACCCTGAGCTCTGGGATTCGAGGTATGCGCCAGTAAGGCCAGCTCTGAATGTTTTTATAGATATTTCTTGGTACACTGTGCATTTCCTAGGACATTTTTCTGGTTTGGAGTCCTGGGTCACAGTATGTGAATAGTGTATCACTTCAGTACAAAATGCCAACTCTTTCCCCAAAGATACACCAGGGTGTGTAATCGGAGGTTTCTCTCCATTCCACCCCGTCCTGTAGCTGTTTCCAAATAATCACTCAGAGACATATGTATTAATTATAGATGCTTGGCTGATGGCTCAAGCTTATTACTAGTTGGCTCTTACATTTAAATTAACCCATATTTCTTATCTATGCTTGGCCACGTGGTTTGTGGCTTGTTACCTCATTTTCTACATTTCTTGTTTCCTCTGAGGCTGGCTGGCATCTCTCAGACTCCACCCTTCTCCTGTATCTCTACTTGGATTTCCCACCTGACTCTGCCATAGGCCAAAGCAGCTTTATTTATCAACCAATGAGAACAACACATTCCCAGAGTTTAGAAGGATCATCCCATAGCATGGATGTATGTAAATTTTGGCAAGGTTGTTACAAAAAGCAAGATCCAAGTGTACAAACCTAGCAGTTAGGAGGCAGAGGGAGGAGGGGTCAGTAGTTCAGGGCCAGCCTCCCATTCACACCAAGGTTAAGGCCCTTTCTCAAAAGCAGTAGGATGGATTGGGCAGACAGCTGGCTAAGGATGTCACTTGTCACTTGCTGTGCAGCTGGATGACCTAAGTTTGATCCCCAGAACCCATGTAAAGGTGAACGGGAGAGCCAACTTTGCCAAGTTGTCTTCTGACCTACACACACACACACACACACACACACACACACACCACATACACACACACACCACATATACACACTACATACACATCACACTCATGTACACACACTACACACACACTACACACACTACATACATATACCACACACAACACACACTTCAAACACACCATACACACCACATGCCACCCATACAACACCACACCACCGCACACATGCCACACACACACAGGCATACACTACACACATATATCACACACCGCATACACACACATAGACACACACTACACACATATGCCATACCACACACTCATACACCACACACACATGCACACACACACACTCCATATACACCATACACCACGAATACTACTCTATACAACATACCACACACACACACATTAGGCACACTATACACACCACATGTCACATCACATAACACCACACATACCGCACACACACATACTACACAAATATACCACACCTATATACACACCACACACATACCACACCACACCATCACAACATACACACACATACATAACACACACATACACCCCATACCACACATACACACCACACCAAATAAAAGGAAAAACATTTAAAGGGAGAGGAAAACTCTCTCCCCCAGACAAACTCAGTTCCCCAAAGTGTGAGTTAAATAATCCCCTTTTCTTTATGATTTTGTAGAGAAGATTTTGTTGTAACAGCAGAAGAAAGACTATTGAGGCCACCTTTACCAGCTCAGTGTGGTCAAGTACTCTTCCATTGCAGGGCTCGGCTCTTCATTCTCCTTTTGGAGTTTCTGACTTTTAATAAACTTAAATGGTACCCATCTTTTCCCTTATGGTCACCCGTGGGACCTTGCTTTCCTGTTTGTATGATTAACAGTTTACCGTTTCTTGAGACGGCTGTGAGTCTCCCTCCTCAGCTTCTCCTAGCAGCTGAGACTCCCAGGCATGCACCACCCACAATGCTTGGCTGCCTCTCACTTGGGGTGGGGGTGGGGAGGAGAATCAAGCTGGGTGTGGCTGTACTCGGGAAATGGAAAGCAGGATAAAAGGAGTTCAAGACCAGCCTTGACCAGCTGGTGAGAAACCAATTCAGGCTACTTAAGACCCTATCTGAAAAAACTAAAACACAAACAAACAATTTCAGTTTATTGGAACCCTTGGTATTTAGGATGTTAATCACCCTGAGAACATTTGCATTTCCTTCCAGGAGGCACAGGACCTTAAGGTTCCAGCAGGTAAAAACGTACAAGTCCAGAAAAAAAAAAAAAAGATTATTAAATAAATTCTAAGATCACATGTGAGTGTGCCCACATGCATTTACTAAAGCACACTTCCTGGCAAGACTGTTGGAAGCACAGTGTGCGCGTTCCCCTCTGGTATCGTCAGCGGCCGTTCAGCTGCTCTTCGAGAGATGATAGTTTCCAGCTAGGCTTGTCGCATGGTGCTGGGGGTCCCAATGCGGGTCATGACCATGTGGCAGCACCTTACCAAACAAGCACCTCCCCAGCCCATGCTGGGGAATCTTGACTGCCAACCTGGCAGGATGGAGAAGCATCAAGGAGATTTGTAAAGTACTCTGTGGGGTGTGTCTGGGAGGGCGTGTCCATGAGAAGAGTGAGCTGGGGGAAGAGCCGCCCTGAATCCCATCCCACTGACTGAGGGTCCAGATGGAATAAGGGAAAAGGGAGAAATCTGATAAGGATGTTCTCTCCTCTTTCTGTCTTGACATGGGCTATCCTGCTCCATTACTCCCCAGAAGACTCCACCTCACCTCCAGCTCCATGATGGACAGAATCCCATGCCAGGCTAGCAGCAATCTTCCCTCTGTTTATGCCAGCCATTCTATCACAGCCACGAGGACAACACGGCCTCTGAAAAAGAAGCCTCGGCTGACGATGGCTTTGCTGGCTCCCCTGTAATCCTCCCATCTGGCTGCGATGTGAGGAGGGTTGCAGAGTGGCCTGTTGTAGGCATGGAAACGAGGCTGAGAGAGCATCTGCCTCGGCTGCCTGCTGGATCTTTCAGGAGAGAATGCCTTACCTCTGACACCAACACATGTGCACATGCACACACAAACACATGGGCAGGTGTGTGTACATACAGCAGGTGCTCTGGGCCTTTGTGCCAACAGTCTTGCTTTCTTTGTCTGTAAAATGAGCTCACGTGCTGTGCTAAGTCTCAGAAACTGGTCCTTCTTAAACCTACAGCTCTTCTAGATTCTAGCACATTCTTTGTCCCTTTAAGTCTACCCTCTACTCTGGAGGGACCCCTTCCTCAAACCCTTTTTGACTTTTTGAAAATGTGACTTTTGATGCTAGGTGTTGGTAGCACATACCTTTCTAATCCCAGCACTTGGGAGGCAGAGGTAGGAGAATCTCTAAGTCTGAAGCCAGCCTGGTCTACAAAGTGAGTTCCAGGACAGTCAACGCTGTTACGCAGAGAAACCCTGTCTTGAAAAAAATGCAGAAGCAGGCAGAGCTCTGTGAGTTCGAGGCCAGCCTGGGCTACAAGAGCTAGTTCCAGGTCAGGCTCCAAAGCTACAGAGAAACCCTATCTCGAAAAACCAAAAAAAGAAAAAAAAAGAAAAATGAAAGAAAAAAAGAAAAAGAAAAAACTGAGAGACAGAGATCTTTGTCCTCACCCAGGACCTGATTGACTACCAGTGGAGCCATGGAAGCTTCTGTGGCAAGGCTGCTCATACATCTTGACTAATGCTCTAGCAACCTCCTTGGAAGGGGCCAACGGACCACGGTAAGCCATGACACACTATGGCATGATGGTTACTCACCATATGACCAGAAGGGGCATGAGATGACTGGTAAGATGATGGCAGATCAAGTGGTAGCATTTAGTAACTATGGTGACAGCGTTGGCTAGAATAGTGACAACGACTGGCCTGGCTGGTCTGGAGAGACTTCACCCTGTCAGCCGCAGGGCAGCTGTGGCGAGGACTGGTTTCTGTCAAATGGTAAGACTCAGAGCCAATTGTACACACAGCCCTGCTAAGTCTTTCACACTTGGAAAAAGATGTCTGTTAGGAAGGAGTGGTAGTGTGGAAGAGGCTGGAGAGATGGCTCAGGGGTTAAGAGCGCTTGTTGCTCTTGCAGGAGATCAGAGTTCAAGTCTGTAGGACCTGGAAGGCTCAAAACCGCCTGTATAACTCCAGCCTCAGGGGATTCTATACTCTCTTCTGGTTTCTGGGGACACTAGCACACACACACAAACACACACACACACACGTGCACACACACACACTCTCACACACGCACACTCACGCACACACACACTCACACACACTCATGCACACACTCACACCCACTCTCACACCCACACACACCAAATAAACAAAAAAGAATGGAAGCCAAGGCTGAGATGGGGCCATGTGGCTAGAACTTTGTAGCTTCCTGCTGATGACAGCAGTTCCTCCCTGAGTTCTTGAAAATGACTCTTTCCTTGCTTAAAGTCATCCAGTGAGAGCCGGGCGGTGGTGACTCATGTCTTTAGTTCCAGTACTCAGGAGGATCTTTGAGTTCCAGACCAGCCTGGTCTAGCAGAGAAACCCTGTCTTGAAAAACAAAACAAAACAAAATCCATCTAATGACTCTGCTTGGGCAACTGCCTCCGAAGGGGCACAGAGCTCCCCCAGGGTGCAGGCCCAGCACCTGCTCTGTCTCCTGGGACACCCTCCTATAACGAGAGTGATGCTCTAGTACAGCCCAGGAGGAGTACAAGGCTCATTCTCGGAGAACCGTGCACACGTTCAAGAAGCGGCCAAAGCCTGGGAAAACTGCCAGATACCTGGGTTGTATTCTGGGGTGTTAGATTAAAGAAGACAAACTTGGAGGTTAAATATGACCAAACTAATTGATGTAGGCATCTTCACTCAGTCCCGGGGTTGTGTGGATTTGAGACTTGGTGTGGTTTGATCTGGATAAGTTGGTTATTTAAGCCCAAAATAAGAAAAAAAAAAGGGGGGGTGAATCACCCAGTGCTCAGTTGCTCAGTGTCTTCGCTCAGGGGATCAGTTCTGGGAGGAAGGCCCCATTCCTGTGGGCTATGGTCCTAGACTGAACATAAAGGAGGTAGCAAGGGACTGAGGAGATGGAGTGGTTAAAGTGCTTCTTACAAAAGCAGGAGGACCAGAGTTCGAATCCCCACCACCCATATCAGATGGGTATGTGGCTCACTTGTAATTTCAGCCTTCGAGTGAGGACAGGTCACTGAGACTGGCAATCCTGGTGACGTCTGGGTTCAAGTGAGAGACCCTGTCATCAAGATGAATGAAGTGGAAGATTCCTGACATCAGTCTGGGTCTCCAAACACATGTGCACACGTGCATGTGCAAACACACACAAACACAGACACGCACGCATCCACACATCCACACAAAAGGACGAAGAGAAATGAATTGATATAAGCACTTATGACTCTGCTTCTTGTGGACACGGGCACATCCGCCTTGATGTCCCAGCGGAGATGGTGCGCCCTCAAACTGAGAGCCAAAATAACCCCCCCTTCCTCGAGCCGCTTCTGT
The DNA here is from genome assembly GCA_004026605.1 of Ondatra zibethicus. Taxonomy (NCBI): domain Eukaryota; kingdom Metazoa; phylum Chordata; class Mammalia; order Rodentia; family Cricetidae; genus Ondatra; species Ondatra zibethicus. Next base: position 77,143 of record PVIU01006333.1, read on the forward strand.
CCATGTTCTATCATGGCACCAAGGAAGGGAACGAGGTGGCATCCACCTTTGATCCTTGTGGTGGCTCCAATGCAAACGACCCCCATTTAGGCTCATATAATTGAGTGTTCGGTTCCCAATTGGTGAATGGTTTAGGAAGAATTAGGAGGGGTGGCTTTGTTGGAGGAGGTGTGTCCCTGGGTTGCAGGGATGAGGAGGTTTCAAAAGCCTACACCAGACCAGGCCCTGCTCTCCTTCTGCTGTGCCCTTGTGGATAAAGTATAATCTCTCAGCTACAGCGCCATGCCTGCCTGCCTGCCTGCCGCCATGGTTCCCACCATGATGACCATGGACTAACCTTCCAAAACCATAAGCAAGCCCTCAATTAAATTCTTTATTTTATGAATTGCCTTGATTGTGATATCTCTTCAGAGCAACAGAACAGTGACCAAGTCATCATGATAAAGTTCTAAACACTAGGCCAGCCCATTACTTGACCAACATGATGGCGATTGGGCCCAGTGAGTAGGAAAAGCTGTCAGTGATCTACGCTCTTAGGAATGTTTGCTAAGGGAAGGCGGTCCAGTGAGATGGCCGACAATCTGAGTTTGCTCCTCAGGACCTACACAGTGGAAGGAGAGAATCAGCTCTCACAAGCTGCCCTCTGGCCTCCGCAAGCACGCACACTCATGCAAAGTAAAGAAAAATGTAATACAATTTTTAAAAAATTCAATAAAGGAGCAGAATAAGTCCCACAAAAAATTCAGGGACTGCCATGTCAATGAGGCTTGAAGGGGACCCAGAGGTTCAGGGCCTGTCTTTCCTCTAAGATGAGTGACCAGCGGCTAAACTTCACACGGTCCTCTTCAAAGGAAGAGGCAAAGGATGGGCTTCTGTGGGGCTTTGAATTTGGGGAGGGGGACAATACATACCACATCCAGCTGTGCTGCTGAAGCCATTTTTTTGTAAACTCCATGAGACTGTGACATTGGGGAAGAGGCCCTGAAGCAGGTGCGGGCTGCAGAGGACACTGCCCAGTCACGTGAGCATTCTGAATGAGAAGAGGCCACGGCAGAAGGATGTCGGGTGGACAAGCGCCAATAGGAGTCTCTGGCATGACAGACCCTCAGGGTTTTCTAGTAAACCATGCCAGCAACTTGTGCCAGTAACTCGTCTCCATTTGAAAAGTAGCTCCTGGCTCACACTGGACATGGTAGGGACAGAATGCCTAACTGTGGGACACCAAGCGACCCCTGTAACCAGAACCCATGGCATAAGATTGGACACACACGCTGGCGTTCCATTATTAAACAGCAGTACAAGGTCAGGTCTGGACAAGCCCGGAAAGCACAGGAAACCGCGTGAGCAGGCGGTTCGGATTCCCCTGGCACCCCACTTGCTGCTATGGCAGTTCTCCCTAGCACACACTTGAACTGCTGTCCCATTAACTTGAATAAAAGGGCAAGGCACAGATAGGATTGCTGTATATGTGTGTGTGTTTGTATATAGATAGTTATATAGACATAGGTAGTATGTATATATACATATAGTTATATAGTTTATTTTTTATTACCTTAAAATTTTTAATATAGTTTATTTCTACTTCATGTTCACTGGTGTTTTGCCTGCACGTGTATCTGTGTGAGGGTGTCACAAGCCATGGAACTGTTGTGAGCTGCAGTGCAGGTGCTGGGCATTGAACCTGGGTCCTCTGGGAGAACAGGCAGTGTTGGCTGGGCGGTGGTGGCACACGCCTTTAATCCCAGCACTTGGGAGGCAGAGGCAGGCGGATCTCTGTGAGTTCAAGGCCAGCCTGGTCTACAAGAGATAGTTCCAGGACAGGCTCCAAAGCCACAGAGAAACCCTGTCTTGAAAAAAAAAAAAAAAAAAGCGAAAAGAGAACAGGCAGTGCACACCTCTGCACCAGCTCTTCACGTGGATGCTGGGTGTCCGAGCACAACAGAGGACAGCTGGTTAGAAAGCCCTTTCTCTTCTCCCACACATGAGTCCCAAGGATCAAACTCAAGTCATCAGGCTGGGTGACAAACGCCGTTACCCACTGAGCCATCTCTCCTGCACGCCATGACCAGGCTGGCCTCGAACTCAAGGAGGTCCACCTACCTGTCTCCCATGTGCTGGGATTAAGGGAGTGAGCCACCACGGCTTGCTCCTCCACTTTATAGGGGGGTGGGCAGGGACTCACCCAGCAGAGCTTGCTGATTTAGTTAGAATGGCTGGCTAGCCAGCCTCTGGGTTTGTCTCCTTCCCGCCCCAGTGCGGAGATTACAGCAGCACACCTCAGGACAGCTCTTGAATGCTGGACGTCTGAACACCAGTGCGCACAGTCAGAAGACTTAAAAATAGGGAGACTGGAGGCTGGAGAGAGGGCGCTGGGCGCTGTAGTTTGAGAACCATCGCCCTGGGGGTAATGGCTCCTTCCTTTTGGGAGGCTGACACCCCTTTTCTTTGTAAAGGAGCAGTTATTGACTCGGGGGTCTAAGTGCATACTAATGACCCCACTGGCATTCCCTGGTTGCTCCTGCCAGTACCACATTTCTGGATGCGACAGAATGTCTCTCATGGTCAACCTCCTGCCATTTGATGGAGACCATCTGCAGTATTCTGTAGACTGCCATGTCCTCCCAAGGAATTCTACCATCAGCAGTACCAACTGGATAGAACATGGCAAGCTGGGAGACTTCCCCCTAAGTTTGGGCTTCTGATGGGCAATGATGCAGTGTGTGCTTCAAAACAGTAGCTAGCATATGGCACCACTGGTTTTTTTTTTTGTTTTGTTTTTGTTTTTTTGTTTTTTTTTGAGACAGGGTTTCTCTGTAGCTTTGGAGCCTGTCCTGGAACCAGCTCTTGTAGACCAGGCTGGTCTCGAACTCACAGAGATCCACCTGCCTCTGCCTCCCGAGTGCTGGGATTAAGGGTGTGTGCCACCACTGTTCTTACAGCCCAGATGCATAAGCATGGGGAACAAGGGATTATATGCAGGAGAGTCGCTATTATTCCCAGTTACCTACTGGAGGGATTCCTGCCTTTATTCCTGTGACTTGTGGTCATGTTGAACTCTGTATGTGGCTTAGCCAAAAGACAGGAAGAGGGTCAAGGGCATCAGCAGACTAAGGGGAAATTAGTCCGCGTTATCAGAAGGAAACTAAATTTTACTATACATGGCGGGTAGGCAGAAAGACTGGCTGGAATCATTGGGTTCACCAGAGGCCTCCCCGTTCTCCTGTGACCCTTAGCTGTGGGGGACCAGGGAACCCAACAAACATCATAGCAGTACCAAGTGCAGATGCATAGGGAAGGGGACACAATAGTCATGGCTCCCTTCTCTCAACCTCCTGGCTCTAGAATTTGTTGTTCTTGAGACAGGTGTGGCTATGAAGCCCCAGGTGGGACTCAAGGAGTCACCTACTTCAGCCCACCAGGTAAAACCCCAACCAGTCATGGCATTGCCCACAATAAAAACAGAAAAGCCAGGCATGGTGGTGGTACATGCTTGCTGTGGGATAATGCTCTTGTACACTGTAAAGATTTGTCCACTCATATTGGCTTAATAAAATGTTGATTGGCCAGTAGCCACGCAGGAAGTATTGGCAGGGCAACCAGACTAAGAGGATTCTGGGAAGAGGAAAAACAGAGACTCAGTCACCAGCCAGACACAGAGGAAGCAAGATGAGAATGCCTCACTGAGAAAAGGTACCAAGTCACGAGGCTAAACATAGACAAGAATTATGGATAATTTAAGTCGTAAGAGCTAGTTAATAAGCCTGAGCTAACAGGCCAAATAATTTACAATTAATATAAGCCTCTGGCCATTGTCCTTAGGATCCCCAATGACTTTTTAAAAAGGTTTTCATGCAAGACATTAGGTGTCTTTCTCAATCCCTCTCCACTTTTTTTTGAGACAGGGTCTCTCTCTCTCTCTGAGCCTTATGTGTATCAGTAGTGGTTGGCCACCTGGCTCCAGGGATTCCCACTGGCCTGGCCTCCTCAGTGCTGTCATGTCTGCCAAACTGATTTTTTATCCTGTATCCTGGGAGGGGGAGCTACACTTGGGTCCCTATGCTGTCTGAAAAACACTTTAACCACTGAGCCGTATTCCCAGCCAATTATTTTAGTGTCTCCCTCTGTAGTTTAGGCTGCCTCAAAATTGTGGCAATCCTCCTGCCTCAGCCTCTGGAGTATTGGGATTATTGGGATTGCAGGTGTGAACCCCCATCCTCAGTTCGTGATGATTAACGTTTCAAGTTAATCCTTGAGAACTGGAAAATGGCAGGGATGCAGTGTTGCTGAGATTTTTGTTTCCCACGTAAGGATCGTGTTTTCCTCCTTTCGTGAAAGACAAATTGACATGAAAATATTCATTATTGTTGTTGGTTTACTGAGACAGGGTTTCTCTGTGTAGCTCTGGCTGTCCTGGAACTTGCTCTGTAGACCAGGCTGGCCTCGAACTCAGATCCACCTGCCTCTGCCTCCCCAGTGCTGGGACTAAAGGCGTATACCACCACCACCTGGCGAGATTTATATTTTTATTTATGTATATATATGTACTGGTATGAGTTTATCTGCACTATGTGTGTGCAGTGGCCACAGAGGGTTGGATCCTGAGTTGGAGTAGAGCTGTTAACCACCAAGCCATCCTGGTCAGGAAAATTCAAGTGGAAATTTTGATCCCCAGGTAGCTGTGGCTGGACAGGACCCTTCCCGAATCACAGCTCTCTTTTCAAGTGCAGCTCTAGAACCTTTTATTGTTGCTATCCTTGAGACAGGGTGTGGCCACGGAGCCTCAGGTTGGCCTCAAGGAACCCTTCCACTTCTACCTCCTCCTGAACTTCGGGAGTGTTCCAGCGGTTCCCTGCTGGGACAGCAACACAGGGATGCAATGTGGTCCTTTCCTATAATCCTTTGGGCATGCCTTCAGACATCCTCAGTAAAGGCAGTTCTGAATCCAGGTCCCAGGCTGGGCAGAGCCTCTTGGACAGTACAGGTTCCTTTGTGCTGAGATCTCACTGCCCTCTGGTGGCCAACTACTGGAAATGCCGCTCAGTTCCCAGCTCTGCATTACACACAAACCCCTTATTCCAACAGGGTACATACAGGGACTGTATGGTCCAGCTTTCCCAGATGAGAACACAGGGCTTCAGAGGCTTTGCACTGCGCTCAGATCCCAACCATAAACTACAAGGTCCTATCCTTCCTCTCTAGTCCTTGGAGCCAGACATACTGGCTTTTATCTAGCAGAGCAAACAGACTTGTTAAGGAAAAGTTGAGAAAACTCGCACTGGCCTTCCTCGGGCCTGAATGTCTCCCACTGGCCTCTGCAGGAGCCAGTCCTGGGTGCCAGTCAGGAGTTTCCCTGATAACACCCTGCCGCCCCCACTCACACACCAGGGCTTTCTAGCTGTGTGGGCACTGGGAACTGCTGCCCTTCAGCACCAAGCTGAGGCCCTGAGCGCAGACATTGTACCCCATCACACCATATCTCCAGCACTTGGCACACAGTATCAACCCCACCAGCAGATGATGGTGGCGGTGTCTCTGTGCCAGGCTCTGAGCCTAGTTCCTCAGGTGCCTTCATTCCCAGGAAGCAGCCCTGGACTCTTATAAAAAAAACTCACATTGATTTATTAGAATATGAAAAAGGTTCAGTTTCTTTTGTACAGGTGGCAGAGCGGCAGCAGCTGCAGTGGCTTTGTACATGGTTGTCGATGTCACCTTGCATGGCAACTCCTGCCCAAAACAGCACTTGCATGGAGAGGAGACAGCTGGGCCAAGCACCCATGGCCCCATCCCCTGGGAGGGACCCCTCTGATTACTGCACAATCCTGGGGAGGGAGTGCTTGGGGGTTGGACAGGCACCCATAGGCTTGTGCCCAGCCATGGTGGCAGAAGGGAGTATGTGCTTGCGAGCAAAGGCCTCTTGGGGTCCAGTACTCTGTCTACTCCAGCAGCCCTGGCCAGGACAGGATACCCTCAGCTCCCGGAAGCCTTATTCCCAGGGCTGGGCTTCACAGCAAGCTATGTATGCAGGTAAGAGAGGGGTCTGGATAGGGGGTGGTGGTAGAACAGGTCAACAGAAGTAAAGCAGGCCCATGAGCAAGGTAGGTGCCAGGAGGCCCCTTGTTCATGAGCTTGAATCCCGACAAGTTGGGCCACATCTCAATCAGTGCCGTGGGCCAAGAGCCCAGCAGGCAGAGGTTCGATTTAGGGGAAGGCAGTAGACAGCAGGAAGGAAGGAGGAGGGTGGAGGGTGTGGAGGTCTCGAAGGGTCTGAAAACAGGAGTGCCTCTGTGCAAACAGAATCGTACTTACGTGGAGGTGCAAACAGACTGTAAGAAGGCAGCACTACTTGGAGCCCGGGCAGTCCCTCCCAGCACCAGCCCAGAAAGGCCCGTGGTCCTCATCACCCGAGCCACAGTACCCAGCAGGAGCTCAGAGATGCTCTGAGCCAGCAGCTCTGAGTGAGGGTAGCTCAGGTGGCGGGCCAGGGTGCCATGGCTGGCAGGAATAGCGTGGGTCTGCCATGGGTCCCCCGTCTGTCTCCCAACCACATGCCTGTTGTCCTCTGATTCAGGGGGCCCAGTCAAGGCCAAGGAAGGTTTGGTCCCTCCTTTCCTGGCAGCCACAGTGGAGCCAGTGGCTCTTTGGCTAGAAATGGTGATCAAAGATGGAAAATCGGTCTGGATGAGGAGGGGCTGAGGGAAGGGAGGGCCTCGTGGAGCCCTGGTTCCAGGACGGGAGAGCCTGCCTCACCAGCCCAACTCTCTGCCAAATGGATTGGAAAGGCAGTTCTGGTGGGAGAGGACACTTCCCAGGAGGCAGGGCAAGCCGTGCTGCAGTGGGGGCTGTGGACCCAGCTGCCATGCGTAGGAAGGGGGCGGGGCCAATTCAGGTCAAAGGGCAAGGGGAGCACCCAGCCCCCACTCTGTGGGAGAGTCTATGGGACACCCACTGGCCTGGGCCTACTGCCCTTTAGGGATGAAAGGCTCTCCCTCCCCGGGCTCAGGGTGAGGGCCTGGGTCACTGAGGCAGCGCTGTATCCTCTGGGAGCTGGGGCTGTCACTTGGTCCAGGAGTGAAGACATCATCAGTGCCTGGGGATGAGGGCTCCTTGCTCCGCATCATGATGACACCATCCTCATCTTCATCTTCCTCCTCCCGAGTCATCCTTGTTGGATCCCGGTTTAGCCCTAGGACCTTGCCCTTCAACTCCTCATTCACCAGGTCCACAGACTCGGGTGACTGTGGGGACGCTGGGTCGATGGTGATAACAGGCAAATCTGCCTTGGGCTCATAGGCCAACGGATCTGCAGATTGAAAACAAAACATGGACGGACGGACAGGCTCCGCCCCTGAGCCCTGCTCAGTATGTGCCACACCCCAAGGACCCCTTCAGCCTGTACTAGCGGTTCTCAGACCGTCCCATGAGTGCATCCATGTCTAAGGGCTTCACACCCGTTACCAGCTGCTCTTCCATCAGATGGTTGCTCTCCACTGATCAAGGGTTCCCACTGGTGTCCCACGGGTTAAGAAATAGGACTTTGGGCTGGAGAGATGGCTCCGCAGTTAAGAGAACTGGCTGCTCTTCCAGAGGACCAGGGTTCAATTCCCAGCACCCACATGTGGTGTAGGAGGTCCTTCTGTTCATGTGTTGCTTTCATTGGTTAATGAATAAAGAAACTGCCTTGGCCTAGTTGATAGGGCAGAACTTAGGTAGGCAGGGAAGACAGAACTGAATGCTGGGAGGAAGAAAGCAGAGTCAGAGAGAGAAGCCATGGATCCTCCGCCTGAGACAGATGCCGGTTAGAATTTTACCTGGTAAGCCACTGCCACGTGGCGATATACAGATTAATAGAAATTGGTTAAATTAAGATGTAAGAATTAGCCAATAAGAAACTAGAGCTAATGGGCCAAGCAGTGTTTTAATGAATACAATTTCTGTGTGATTATTTCAGGGCTAAGCTAGGCGGGCGGCCGGGATAAACAAGCCGGCCCTCCCCCTGCAACACACATGGCAGCTCATAACTGTAACTCCAGTTCCAGGGGATCTGACACCCTTACACCAATGCACATAAGATAAAGTTAAATAATTTTTTTAAGAGAAAGAAATGGGGCTTTTCCCAAGCCATGACCTGCAGGCCTAGGTCGGCCCCGTCCTCTTCATGGACTAGTGACTTCTGCCTCCCTCCCCACAGATGCTCTGTGCTGTCGCCACTGCAGTCCTCACCCTGGGTCCCTCTGGCAGCCTCTGTGCCTGGGTTCAGAGCAGAGCTATGCTGACCTCTCTAGGAACACCCAGCCTGAGGGCCCCCTTAACCTTCCTTACCTGAGCCTATACGGGCCCGCGACATGGTGGGTGAGTCTAGCTTGTGGGCCGGCACCGTCAGGTAGTTGCTGATCTGACAGAGAGAGTGGACAGGGTGAGTGTGGGCAGTGGGCTGGCAAAAGTCCTCTGGAAGGCACTGAGACAATGGGCACTTCCTCGATGGGCACTTCTTTTGCCTGTACTGGCACCCACAATGACACTTCAGGGCCTTCAGGGGACTTGTCCCAGGCTTGGCAAGCTGTGACACCTTCCTGGACAAACTCAAACAGATCTACTTTGTGCTAGTCTTGCCTCTAGCCCACAGTTGAGTCCAAGATTCTAGATTAAAACAACAGCAATTAAACACAACCCGGGGCGGCATGTCTAAGTATGGCCCACAGTACTGCAAACCCAATACACCAGAGCTGAGCTCAGCTCCTTACCTAGCATCAAGCCTTATTCCTTTCCTGGGCACTCTGACTTCTACCAGCCCCTTTAGATTCCTTTCCTCCCAGTGACCCCACCTCAAACTGGTTACCCAGTTACCAAGTCTTGCTCCACTTCCCAGTGTCCCTTGAGCTCACCTGTTTGTTTCTGTCATCCCCACCCTTTCCCCACATCACTCCTCAGGGGATAAAGCCCAAAGCCTCACTCCACTAACAAACCTTCTGGGCTGTGTCTGTGTCTGAAACAGGTGCATGCTCTCAGAGGAGCCCAGCAGAGCCGGAGGTGCCCTGGGGTGAGAGTGCAGAAGAGGAATCCAGCCTCAAGCACGCACACACAAAAGGCGGGCCCAGCCTGACACACACCTTCTGCTCCAGCTGCCGGGCCTTCTGCCTTCGGAGCAGCATCTGGTTCCAGGCTTCCTCGTAGGGGTCAGCCACCAGAGTGTGTCTGTTGTAGGACCGTAGCTGAGGGAAGAACAGTCATCAGGGGAAGGGGAGGATTCAAGCTGGGCTGGGAGGCCAGGGCCATGAAGGCTTGGCTGTATGGGGGCCAGGAGAAGGGCAGGGGATGCAGGGTAGGTGCCAAGGATGCTCAGAGGAGAGCAGCTAAGAAGGCACCAGGCTGGGGCAGGACCTCACCCGCTGCCGGGTCTTCTGCAGGTTGCTCCTCAAGATTTTGCGGATCTCCTCCTCCTTGTCCTTGGACAGCGCTGGCAATATGCGCTCTGAAGTCACGGACTTGGGGTGGATGTTCCTGGGACAACAGAACACAGGTTAGGTCTCCATTTTGGCAGCAGGAGGCCATGCTGGGGGACAGCCCAGGGGTGCGTAGCCAAAGTCCACTTTGACTAGCTAGACAACATGGCCCCGGGGGCCATCCCAGGCTATGGTTGGGGGAGCTAACAAGGGGACAGATGCTGCCCAGGTTGGCCAGTGGCACTCACTGCATTGAGACAGTGGAAACAGCAGACGGGATCTTGCCCATGCCTCCACTTTCCACCAGCTCGATGGCCTGCTTCATCTCCATCTTGTGGTAGAAGGCAATGAGCTGGGGCTCTTTGGAGCGCTCACCAGCTATCAGACACTTCTTCACGTACTTCTTATTAAACCGGTTGAGCCTGTGGGAGGAGGGAGGTGGATGAGGCTAGTTTGTAGGCATGAGAAGATGCCCAGGTCCCCAAGGACCCTTAACTGTCCTCCCCACCCTCCTGCCCACCAGACTTTCACCTACTTGTCCTTCCAGTGATGGTGGCCATAGTGACCACAGATGTCCTCGATGCCTGTCAGAAGGTGGTCCAGGAACTGAAATGGGCCCAGGGCCAGGTCAAGCCTTACTACTGAGCTCCTTCCCTACCCCACCCACCTTCACCCCAACTATGGGTCTGCTTAGCTGGGCCCTGTAGTTCCAGGAGTAGCCAGGAGGTGGCACCTTTCCCTTACTCATCTGAAGTTCAGGCCACACACTCTGGTGTGCCCCCCAGCCCACGTGCAACTAATGACAGAGGTTGGTGTCAAGTAGAGCCAGAGGTGGTATAACAGCCTCTTGGGCTCACACCACACTTCCCCTTCAGCTAGAGTCTGGCGGGAGACCTCTGGGGGCCGAGAGATCACCTAGCACTGGGATGGAGGGTACGCTTAAGGCCCAGCTGTGGTCCAGCTCCAGCCTTCTCCTGCAACCCAAGGCCCAGCCCAGCTCCAGTACCTGGGTATGGATCTCCTCGTTGATGGAACGCTTAGTTTCTTGCTTTTTCTTCACAGCCAACAGGTCTACCAGGGGCCGAATGGTCATACCCTGGAGGGCAGGTGAGTATCAGACATCCTGGTTCTGCTACCCCCGCAGGGAGGCTGAGGAATATCCCTTCTTCCTGAGGGGCACCCCCACCCCAAGGCAAGGAGAATCTCCCCTTTGAGGTCCTCAGTCTCCCAGGACTGGGCTCCTCACTCTCTACCTCAGTATGTAAATAAAGGCAGGTCTTTAAAGTGCACTTCTTCCTGTCAGAGGTGGATCAAGCCTCACTGCCCATCTAGCTGGGGCCTGGGTTCAGTGTGGGCTCTACCATGGGTCTGCTCTGCAGCCCAAGAAGTCAGGCCTGCAGACAGAGAGCCACCTCCACACTGTCCCCTGCAGACAGAGGACCACCTCGGCACTATGCCCTGCAGACAGAGAGCCACCTCCGCACTGCCTCCCTGCAGACAGAGAACCACCTCCGCACTGTCCCCCTCACAGGTTCTTAGTGTTTCCCTAGTATTCGGGCTTCAATACCTGAAATATCCCTGAAAGATGGTGCCTTAAAATGTTCCCATTTTACAGATGAGGGAACTGAGCGGTACAGAGGCTGAGGGATTTCCTAGGGCCAAAAAGAGCAGACCCAGAGGCAGGCTGGTTCAAGGGGGTCAGAACCATGCCACCTTCGGTGAAAGTGGGCTTGGAAATCCACCGAACAGACACAACAGCAAAGTCGACATAAAGCAGCGTGTCTGAGGATGGAGCAGGGAAAGAGGGCAAAGAGGAGCTCGCTCCTGTAAAAGGACAGAAACTGCACCCCACTCCAAGAGGTCTCCCCATATCTTTTTCTCATAGGAAGGCGAAGGTGTGTCCATCTGGCACTGTGCGAGGACTAGCGCCCAGGAAGACAGGGATGGAAGAGAAACAGAGGCCCAATAGTGTCACCTGCTCTAGGCCAGGCAGCTATGGGAGAGCAGTGGGCAACAAACCACACAGACTCCCTTGGAGAGGTGGGGAGAGACAGGGGTCGATCTCTGCTAAGCCTTGCTCACTTAAATGCCCAGAAGTCACTGAACAGCAGGCTTGAAGGACTCTTGGGGGTCACCTGGCCCGGTCTCCTCACCTCACAAATGGAGAACTGACAGGCGTGCTGCCCCCAAGAAACACAGCTAGTGGACACTAGGCTGAGCCAGGCCTCAGGCTCCCTGGCTCAAGAGATGGTTCAGCTGCCTGTTCTGTGATGCTAGAAACAACAAACCAGGAAACCACCGCAGCCCTGCCCTGAGCTGGGACAGTCAGATCTCGGGCCTGCCAGCTACGCATGTCACATCAGCGGCTCTTAACGAAGCTGGGTAGCACTCTGGTCACTTCACATACTGACCACTGTTTTCACAATGCTCACTACCACAGCTGGGAACAGAGGCCACAAAGCAGGATGGCTTGCCCAAAGTCATGTGGCAAGTTAGCCACAGGGTACCCATAGCCCTTTCCACCAGAAAAGTCAGGGTCCCCAAGTCAGGGGCATGCCCATCCCAGGCCCAGCACCTGCACAAAGACTGTGAAAAAGATGACGGTGATGATGGCAGTGAGGAACAGGTCACACATGGGGAAGTGCTCCTTGTCCAGGAGGTAGCCCAGGGAGAAGGCGATGGCCCCTCGCAGGCCCCCGTAAGCGATGATGAATTGGTCCTTGGGGGTCAGCTTGACAATGCGGAACTTGTTGATGAACCAGGTCAGGCCCAGCACACCTGCCAGGGAGCAGGCAGAGGAGAGGTCAGGTGGCCCAAGATGCCCCTCCCACTAAGCCCATTTAGCTCACTCACTTCCTGGGTCCCTTGGTCCAGGAGCTCCAGCTCACTCAACCCAAGAGCTCGGTGGCTCTTTAAAGGGTTCCCCAGCCTGCAGCTATTCTGAAGATATCCCAGAGGCCTTCAGGGGCTACAGGTCAAGGGATGAGGAGACAATAGAGTGGTAATGAATTGTTACTTATTAAAACAGATGAGCAAGAGGGAAATAACTATCTTATTGCCTCTCCTTTTCTATATATTGGGAACTGTCCATAATAAAGTGTATTTCACAATGCAGGCTGTGAGTGGAGGGATGCAGAAGGGTGCTTTGCCCTGCATGCATCAGGTCCTCAGCTTGATCCCCAGCATTTCAAAACATACAAACAAGACCTGCTTGCCAACAATAAAAATCCCACAAAATCTCTTTATAGGCAGTTTACACCTGTAATCCCAGTACTCATGAGGCTGAGGCAGAAGGATTCTAGCCCAGCCTGGTCTACATAGTAAGACCTTATCTCAAACAAACATATAAGAAAACCCCAAACAAAGGACTAGAAAGAAAATGTAGAGAGGGACAGGGAAAGACACCCATTGTGGACTTCTGGCTTCCATGTCCACAGACACACCCAGACCATCACACAGAGGGCTCCACGCAAAGAAAAGGGAGTAAGATACAGAGGGAAGCAGTGGCCTAGCCATTGAAGCAAGGACAATCTGGCATATGGGGGTGAACCACAGGTGACACTAGCCTGGTAGCTTTGGGCATATGTGCTACGACAGGCTGGGTTTTGAGGGCCTGAGAAAGCCACTGGGCTGTTGGAGGGTCACAAAGCCCTTCACTATGACTCTCAGTGACACCATCCCCAGCGTCTCCATAATAACTACGAGCAGGGGGCATCTCTCCCTGTGTGGTCTCAAATGGTGTCAGCATCGCAAAGAAATGGGAGCAGCCAGGAACACACTGCATTATACGCACCTCACAAACTGGCCTGTCCACATCCTATACACCCACATCTCAGTCCCCCAATACACTGTTGTAGACACCCACAACTTAGCTCCTCTACACCACAGATACCCCACATCTCAGCCTCTCAATACACTGTCATAGACCCACAACTTTGCCCCTCTACACTTATACCATAGACACCCCACATCTCAGTCCCTCAATACACTGATATAGACACCCACAACTTAGCCCCTCTATACCTATACCACAGATACCCCACATCTCGGTCCCTCAATATGCTGTTGTAGATACACCTCACAGTTTAGCTCCTCTACAGACTGTACTGGACATGCCCCACAACTCAGCCTTTCCACATGCTATGCTATAGACACCCAACAGCCCAGCACCCTCAATACACTGTATTGGACACCCACAGGCCACCTCCTCTACATATTGTACCATACAATACAACCCAGCTAGTACTGCACCTTAACACACACACACACACACACACACACACACACACACACACACACAGAGCCTGGCTCTTCCACAGTCACCGTCACACACACATACACACTCCTCCCGTGACTTGGGTCTGGCCTCACACTGTATCACAGCCCCTCCACAGCAGTCACACGGTCGGTCATGCATTCCTCCCTCAGCCTGCGTCTGGCCCTTACCCAGGACCCGGGCAATGAGGCAGAAGAGCAGGGTGCTGATGACGAAGGTCCAATTCCACTGGTGGGAGCCAGCCACAGTGGAGACCCCGAGGAAGATGAAGATGAGGGTCTCGCTGACGCTGCTCCACATCTTCAGGAAGTATTTGATGGTGGTGTGAGACTTATGGGAGATGTTGGCTTCCACGTAGGGACGCATCACCACTCCTGAGGCGATGAGGCTTGGGGTGGAGAAGGAAAGGGTTTGGGGTGAGCTGCGCCCACTGCTAACAGGCTGACCAACCACCTGCCTACCAGGAATGCATAAGGACCAGATACCCACTGTGCCTCCTTGACCCTCACATTAATTATACACGGGGCCAGTGAATTCTTGCATTTTCAGACAAGATATAGGACTTTTGGAAAAATAAAGTCACCTCCACTGTCTGACTGAGGTGAGTCCGCTCAACTCTAAAGCCTTGGCCTCTTCTCCAAAGCCACACTGCATTTGCCCAACATGGTCTCTCAGGTTCATTCCCTCCATGTACGATGCTCCCAAGGCCTACTAGGTCTACTAGGGCAGTGGTTCTCAATCCTCCTAATGCTGCGACCCTTTATAGTTCCTCACACTGTGGTGATCCCCAAACATAATATTTTCAGTGTACTTCATAACTGTAATTTTGCTACTGTTATGAATCATAATGAAAATATCTGTGTTTTCTGATGGCCCTAGGTGACCCCTGTGAAAGGGTCACCACCCACAGGTTGACAACCACTGCTCTGGGGAATTCTGCACGCTTGTCCCCACTACCCAGAGTCCCCCAGTTTAGACTGGCCTCGCACTTCTGTTCTCCTTGTCCCTCACTGACTTTTCCCATGGCCCACTGGAAACTCAACAGAGGCCTCAGGGCTTTTACGACTCAGGCTTGGTAAATGTTGGCAAGCCTTTTCTAGGGAGCCCGTGCCAGCGTCCATCTTATGATCCACTTTGAGAAAAAGGGAGGAAGTGGCAAGACTGAGACCTAAGACTTCAGGCAGCATGAGATTCTGCCTCCTGTGGACTGAGCCTAGCCCCAACACAGGTTGCTTTTTGCTTCATCAGTTTTCAGGCAATCTTCAGAATCCTGAACCCCAGAGTCCAATCCACTAATGACCTGGATCATTCCAGTGGATACCAGCAAAGTCTGGAGTCCAGAGTTCAGGTGTTGGGGAACTCCTTGGTGACCACACAGATGTGGGGATGTCATGCTAAGTGGCTTCCCCTACCCAGCCCATCACCTGTCGTGCCTGACTCACGCCATGATTCCTGACAGGTGGAAGAGCTCGGCTGACAGGTAAGCCATGTAGCTGTAGAGGAATACGAAGAGCGGCTCGATGACCCGGATGTGGGAGGTGAACCGTGAGGTGAAGGCTGCGATGACCCCGTAGACCACGCCCACAAACACCCCGCCAAGGGCCACTACGAAGAAGCTCAGGAAGCCAAGGAAGATGTCCGAGATGCCCACATACTCATAGCTGGCAAACTCCTCAAAGAGGTGATAGAGGACCTGGAGAGGGCAGGCAAGCTGGTGGGCAGGAGGGCAGGGCCTGGCTATCCCACCCCTCCCCAGCCCACAGCTATGAACATAGCCTACATGTAGCAGAGAAACCCTAGTGCTGAGGAGGTATAGAAAGAACCTTGGCCTGGGGGCTGGGGACCTTCTTCTCTGGAGGCCTGCAGTACACCCTGCTGGTAATGAACGCAAGCTCTAAAGCTGGGCCGCCAAGCGGCAATCCTTCCTACACATGGCTGGTAACCTAATCTGTGCTTCAGTTTCCAAGGGGGGGAGCAAGCGCAGTGCCCACGTCACAGGGCTGCCATAAGAAGTAAGTTAGTAGAGTGCTCAGCACGATACTCCCCGTGGTGCTGCTACTGCCGGTGCCACCGGGTCTACGTATCTCACTGCTTGACCTTGTATAAACCGTGGCCTCTCTGGCACAAAGCAGGCAAGTTCCAATAGCAAACCAGGATAGGACCTGTTGTTAACTTCTGAAAATGCATGGGCTAGGTCGTATGCAACCTGGGATCCACCAAGAGGGACTGGAAAATCCCCATTTAAACAAACTGCCCGGGTAGTTCCAAGGAACAGCCAAGCTCAGATGCTGTGGAGCTGGATGCCTCTACAGCTTCCCAGCCTTGCAATGGGAAAGTCCAGTGGCCATCACACACCAACAATCTTTATTGGAATGCAGGCCAAGGATACCTATACCTATCTCCTTGCTACAGTGAGGCTCAGACATATCAACTAACATGCCGGGGGGGCCACCAAGGGGCAGGACCAGGCCCAGAACTTGTTCCCTCAGTCTCTGGGTTTTGTTCTGAGGGACCGACATGGCGGTTCCCCAGAGCTACTCAAATCTAGCCCTAGACAGCTCTGCCAGGAAGCAGATGGGGAGTTCCCAAGCCTGGAAGGAAGGGGAGGCAGACAGGAGAGGGTGAAAGGACAGAGAGCTGATGCCAGGCAGCTTGGGTGCAGCATCACTGTCTTGGAAATATGGTGTTTACAGCTGTACCAAGCTCTAGAAAAGGTTCAACTTGGGCCTGGCAGGAAGGGTAGATGCTGGGAACTTACTGGACCCCAGTGCTGCTGGTGTTTCACACCTGTCTGGGGGACAGGAGAGGCCTCAGCAGCAGGTGCGCTCTGCCCAAGGCTAACCTCACTCCTGGTCTGGGGATGCTCATGTGGCTCATGGTCTGCCACACGGGCCACCGGAACAGTACAGAGGCCAGGTTCTCCTTTCTAGCCTGCAGCCATGACCAGTGTGACAAGTAAGTAGAGAGTGAACACAGTGGAGGCCTGTGGGGGTCATGTGACTCTAGCAAGTCACTCATTAGCT
This sequence comes from Ondatra zibethicus, assembly GCA_004026605.1. Taxonomy (NCBI): domain Eukaryota; kingdom Metazoa; phylum Chordata; class Mammalia; order Rodentia; family Cricetidae; genus Ondatra; species Ondatra zibethicus. The sequence continues at coordinate 93,882 of PVIU01006333.1, forward strand.
GGTAGAGCCTCTTAATGCCTCCATTTCTTCATGCAGTAACACTTGGATCCGAATGCCACGGTCCTGGCTGTTCTTTGCTATCTTTCCGCAAGCTAGAGTTACCTGGGAAGAAGACCTTCAGCTGGGAAAATGACTCTCCAGCAGACTTCCTGGAGCCAATGCTATCGGGAATTTTTTTTTATTAAAAGGCTGATGAGGGAGGATGCAGCTCACTACGGATGGTACCACCTCTGGGCAGGTGGTCCTGGTTGTACAAGAAAGCAGACTGAGCAAGTCAATAAACAGCACTCCTCCACAGCTTGTGCTTTAGTCACCACCTCCAGGGTCCTGCCTTGAGTTCCTGTCCTGACTTCCCTCAGCCATGGGATGTGACCTGACCTGGCTGTAGGCTCGAGCAAACCCTTTCCTCCTGAGATGCTTTTGCTCTGGTATTTTATCACAGCAATAGAAACCCCAACAGATATGCAAACAAGATAAGGCAAGCTACATTCAGGCTGGAAGCGTCTGAACATTGGCCACATGGTCACCACTGTCTCTACTGTCAGGAGATGGCATAGATCCTACACACCCAGATCTGAGTTATCAACGCGATGAAAGCATGCCACTGTTTCCAGTAGTGTCAGCATGAATCCCTATCCAGACTCAGCTGGGCAGGGTTCAACTTAGGTACCAACTGGCTTCACTACACATCAATAAGAAGAATTCTATTGTGGGAATTCCTTAAGTCAATAGCCTTTTAGATATGGGCCCATTTTGAACGTAATCTCAGGACTCGAAATACACATGAAAATCATGCATGACCCCTTTTTTCCGCTGGATTAGGCTCCCAGCTTCCATGCACACAGAGGACTACAGATCGCTACCCTTACTGTGAGTTTATCCCCAAATAAATAAACCTTTGTTATCCTCCATTCCAGGCTGTTGTGGAACTCTTTGATACGCCTACATTTTGGTGCTCAATGTGGCCTGAGCTCACACTACTCCGGCTATGAGAAAAAGCAGCAGATGACTCAGGAGAATTCCTATAGGAATCCTAGAAAAAATGACAGGCTAACTTTGGTGCTTCTTGCATGAGCTGAGGCTCTTGTGTCCCTTGGCAGGGGCTGCTGCTAAAGAGACCAAGATGGAGAACTGAATGATCAGGCTAGACTCTGCTATATGAGAAGTGGTGAGGGGCACGGGAAGAAGTTGAGGCAAGGCTAGGAAGCGATAGTCTGTTTCTACTGGAGGTGTTGCATCCAGAGGGGCTGGAGATGACAGAGTGTGACGCCAGCAGGACTGGGCATGGACCTCTGTGTCTTTTGTGTTTTCCTGTGTGTCCAGACCTTTTCTTAGGAGCCCAGTTATGGAGGAGACAGAATGTGCGTGCACACACCTGCTCCCTGAGGAAGCTGGCTGGTGGACATGTGCAGCCCACAGAGCTCTGCCAGGCACAGGGCCTCACCTGGCCTGTGGCAGACAGCACTACTACTCTATCACTTGAAAACAGACCTAGAAGAGGAGGAGTCTCTTGCTTAAAGTCACACACAAAAAGTAGTCAATCCACACCTACTAAATCCACTTATGATGTTCTAGAGGTTTGGGGGAGCAGACTCCTTCTCATTTCCTTTGCCTGAACCCTACACATACCAAATTCTTAGACAGCCAACACCAGAGCTAAAAGGCTCCTTGGCCTTAAATGGGCTACGAAGAAAGGAAAGCACGAAGCAGCTCAGCAATTGGCCGAGACGGCAACAAAATGCAAGCTGGCCAAGGAGCAAATGACCTCCTGGGTCAAGAGCTCAGGTCCTGCAGGGCAACAGACTAGATCAAGCCCACTGCCTAAAACCTTAGCTCTGCCACACTCTAGCGAGTTGTCTAACTTCCACGGCTGTCTCTAGTTCTATAAGATGAGAATAGCGCATCTCTCCTCAGGTTGTCCTGAAGTAAGAGAATCCATTCCATTGCTTGTCTGACACACAAGCACGGAGAGACATAGCCAGCTACATTATCACCAGTGGAAGGATAAGGCATTGCCTGTGCCCCCTGTGCGTGTGGTGTGGCCTGACCCCTCACCACAGTGACGGCATCATTGAGCAGGGACTCCCCGAAGACAAGGATGTGCAGCAGTTCGTTGATATGGATCTCCTCGAAGACAGCCAGCACGGCCACCGGGTCCACGGCCGAGATGATGCTGCCAAAGAGCAGGGTGTCCAGCAGGCCAATGTTGTTGATCTGCTCACCGCCCACCAGGCACACGGCGTACAGGAGGCCACCCAGGAAGAAAGCATTCCACAGTGTGCCCACCACAGCAAAGATCAGGATGGTGCCCAGGTTCTCCGTGAATTGCCGCAGGGGCAGGAAGTAGCCCGCATCCAGGATGATGGGTGGCAGCAGGAAGAGGAAGAAGACGTCTGACTTCAGGAAGGGGGGCGTCTCGCCAACACCCTTGATCAGGCCCCCCACCAGCAGCCCCACCACGATCAGCAGGCAGCTCTCCGGGACGATACTCGAGATGGTGGGGATCACATGGAAACCTGTGAAGGGCGAGAGAACGGGAGGCCGTGGGCTTTTCAGGGGAGCCAGAAGAACAGAAGTTTGGGGACAGGACTGGGGACCAGGAGAGCATCTGGCGAGAGGTGCACAGGCTTGGTCTCAGAAGGCCGTTCTCTTAACTCTCTGAGCCTCGGCTTCCTTGCCTGTAAAATGCAAGGGATAATACCAGCTTCACAGGGCTGTGATATAAAATAAATTATTTTTCAAATTTACATTTATTTTATATATGTGTGTGTGTGTGTGTGTGTGTGTGTGTGTGTGTGTGTGTGTGTGTATGCATGTGTATATATGTGAGTATGCACCATGGCACATGGCACAGAGGACAACTTGTGGGACTTGGTTCTCTCCTTCTATCATATGGGTCCTGGGGATTGAACTCAGGACCTCAGGCTTAGCAGCAAGTACCTTTGCCTTCTGACCCACTTTGGGCCCGGTGATTTCACAGAACATTCACCAGCTGTCTCTGTCACTGTCCTAGACTGTCAGAAAGCAGCAGTTCTATATACCTCTAGCTAAGGCAGCAAGCTATTCCTGAGTTCATGGCATCTTTTCAGGCACAAGTTCAGGGAGGCTGACTTTTGCCCCACCCAGGGAAGAACAATCTAAGATTCTGTCTCACGGAAGGCGGCAAGCTCCATGCCATGAAGGTGTCTAAGTCACAGGCTGGCAGTGAGTGGTGCTAAAGTGGAGACAGCAGAGAGACCGCCAGGAGAAACGTGGGGACAATAGGCCTGGGTCTGCAAACCAGCAGAGCACATCAGAAACTTCCGGTCCCAGACTGGCAGGCAGGAGGAGCTGTACATAATCAAGGCATGCTTTTCCAGACATCAGGCAGCTGCTCCAGACAAGATCCCAAGAGGTCAAAAGCCATCAGTTTTGGCAAGTGAAGCAAAACCTCTTTGCCACCCTACTCTGCCTTTAGTCCAATTCCACCCACTCTAAAGACAGGGCAACAGGGGCTGAAAAGGTAAAGGGACTTGCCCAAAGTCAGAGTCACGAGAGAAGCCAGATCTGATGCCCAGCTCCCAGCCAACTCCATAACTCTGAGATTTTAGCTCTCCTAGCCTCCCTCCCCATCAAGCCACCCTGACATCCACCAACCATTTCCCCACGTGGTATTGACCGTCAGCAGCATGCCTTCTTTGTTGTGGGCCGTGCTGAGGCTCCATCCACAGGCTGCTGGGGATGCCAGGTTTGGGTACAGAGCTGTGTTCCCTATGAGTTCTTTGGTTTGGTTCTGAATTAGGAAGGTGGGGGAAGACCTGGGTACCCAGATGCAATGTTGGGTACTCAGACCCCAAAGCCAGCTTGGTCAAGAGACTGAGCCCTTTGCTCAAGAACGATGCTCCCTCCTCTTCCCTACCTAGCAAGCTCTGAGCTGGTAAATTCCATAGTATGTGCTGACTTGAAAATGACTATAATCCTCAAGGACCTGCCTGGACAGATCTTTGCCTTCATTATTCCCAGAACCTTGGGAAAGAAGGACATTTCTCCAAAAGGAAAGTCCCTCCTATGCTCAGGTACTGACCCAGGGAACACTAGTACCACCACAGTCCCCATACAATGACAAACTTCCAGGAGACACAGAAAACATACTAGGGAAAAACACGCCTCTGTCTTAGGGCAAGAAGGAAACCTCAAAGCTACCTTATACATACATGCTCCTGATTTCAAAAGTCACCTTGTGCGCTGAAAAGATGTCTATAGGCTAGCAGGGCGGTGGTGACACACACATTTAATCCCAGCACTTGGGAGGCAGAGGCAGGTGGATCTCTGTGAGTTCGAGGCCAGCCTGGTCTACAAGAGCTAGTTCCAGGACAGGCTCCAAAGCTACAGAGAAACCCTGTCTCGGAAAACCAAAAAGATGTCTAGGTCGTAGAGTCTACCAGTGATACCCAGTGTCCAGCTGGCGGGTACGTCTTTTGTCCCATTCTCCTCCCCAGTCCCTAATGTTCAAATTCTTTGCAAGTTCCCCCAAATGAGCCCTTCTCTTTTTCCGGCAGACAGGCCCCAACTGTGTGGCTGGCTAAGCATGCATGCGCATCCTCATCCAGGTTCTCCCTGAGCGCCGTCTGCCTAGGGCAGAGCGCGAGCTCCCTCTGGGACCCCCTCTCACAACCTTCAGGCCACAGTCAGACAACCAACTAAAGAGTGGAAACAAGGCCACAGCACCTTGCCCAGCACTCTGCACTGCGCTGAAGGGGATCTGTGGATCTTGAAAGATTCTCAGTAGTCCAAGTTTTAAAGGGTTAATAACAGTAGGAAGGTGACAGAACCTTTAAGAGGTAGGCTCTTGTGAGAGGTTTTTAGGTCACTGGGAGTGTATTGCTGACGGGGAGGAAGGAAGCCCCAGCCCCTGCAGGTTCTCTCCTTTCAGTCCACCGTGTGCTACCCCCTACAATGTGCTGCTCGCCACAGACCCAAAGCAAGAGGGTCATCCAATCTTTGACAAAAACCTCCGAGACTGGGGCAGGGGCGATGGCTTGGAGGGTAAAAGTTTGCTGCTCTAGCAAAAGACTGTTTAGATGCCCAGCAACCACACATCCTGGGTGGGCGTGGCAGACCACCTTCAATACCAACAACAGTAAGGAAGAAGCAGGGGTTACCCAGAGCAAGCTGGCTAGCTAAACTAGTTGACTCAACTAGCTCTGGATTCAAGTGAGAGACCCTCCTTCAATACATAAGGTAAAGAATTACAGAAGACAGCGACTTTAATCTCTGGCCTACACACAAGCACGTACGCGCACGCGCACACATACACACACACACAGACACACACAAAAGGTAGATACATACACACAAAGCATAAAACAAAACCCTCCATAACTGGGTTTAAAAGTTTAAAATTCTCAGCTGGGTGGCAATGGCACATAAATCTTTAATCCCAGCACTCAGGAGGCAGAGGCAGGTGGATCTCTGTGAGTTCAAGGCCAGTCTAGTTTACAAGAGCTAGTTCCAGGACAGGCTCCAAAGCTACAGAGAAATCCTGTCTCAAAAAAAAAAAAAAAAAGTTTCGAATTCTCTTTAAACGGGTATTTAGTCATAGGAATGTGAGTCCACTGAGTTCAGGGGAATAGAGTCTTACAATGGGCCAGGAAGCACAGAAAGCAGTGTTCCAAGATCAAGAGTGCAGCTCTAGGGACTGGTAAAATGGCTCAGTGGGTAGAGGTGCTTGCTGCCAAGCCTGATGACCTGAGTTTGATCTTCTGGGTGCCACACAGTGGAGAGAACCAACTCTGACAGGCTGTCCTCTGATCCCCACAGGCAGGCTATGGCACACATGAGCACACGTAAATAAATGCTTTATAAAGTACCATCCCCCCAAAAAAGAGTACAGCTCCAGTCAGCTGGCCGTCCTTGAATGTTGTGGGTCTACCCTGGAGTTAGTAACAGCAGTTGCCTTAGGAGAAGACAGAGAGCCCAGAGTAAGCGGAACACAGCTCCCACCTCCACCTAGCAGAGAGGCTGTGAAAAGCCTCTAGTCCCGTGTTCATCAGACCAACCCAGAGCTGGGATCCAGGGATGAGTGGCCACAGCTCCTGTCCGGAGAGGGTGTGTCAGTGAGGCAAGCTAGGAGCGGCAACGTGGGGATGTTTGCTGCTCCTGAAGGTGCCCCAGAACCAGCGTTGTGCTGGAAGCCATGGTCACACTCAGTCCTCCGATCAGCTGGGCAGTGCTGCATGCAGTGGAAGACAAGTCTGGGCTGTGCAAGGAAAGGTTCTGTCTAGCACAGCTGTGTCAAGAGTTCTCAGCCATTGCTGGAGTGTCAATATTTTCCCTGAGCTGGCTCTGCTGGGCCCTGAGGACCTTTGTGAGGAGCTCATGGGGATGACCATGCTTCTCTGGAATGAGTCCTCTCTGGCAGGTGAACAGTTGGTGTTCCTACAGATGAGGAGCTGGTGCTCTGAGAGGCAGGATGTGCCCTCACAGGCTGCTCAGGCCTGGGTTTGGGGGTCTCTTGACCAGGGGACAATATGCTCTCGTCTGTTGAAGACAGCTCCCAGGGTACCTGGGCTGCAGTCATGGCCCTGGCATCCTTCCCCTCTCATCTGCCCCCAGCCTTCCCTTTGGTCCTGCTTCCTAGTATTCTGCAGGGGGCTCCAGGCCCGAGGGACCTCTAGACTGAGTTCAGGCTACAGGATATCTTCACCCTTGGCTTCTTGCCTGCAGTGGGTGGAACATTACTGGAAAATGCTTGGGGGAGGGGCAGTGTCTGTCAGGAGGAGGAGACTCCTTGGGGAAAGCAGCTTGCCTGCCTGTAGTCTGTCCTTGATTGTCCCTCTCCCGAGGCCTTGATTCCAATTGTCCCCACCCTGTATCCCCCAAGTGTCCTGTAACATAGGCAACTGGCTGACACCTGTAGTGAGGGGCAAGAACAACAGATGGGGTCCTTGGCATGGTGACAAAGGGCCAATATCGAGGCAAGGTTCCAACGGGGCTCCTCCAGGGCTCAAACTGTGGCACTGCTGACTTAGCTACAATGGAATTTGGGTAGGGCAGACATAGTTAGAAACAGATCTAGAGACAAGGGAGCTAGGATGGATCTCAGACAGCATTATATGTCTGTCAGTGGCCACAGAACCAGTTCCACAAGAGCTGTGCACTGCAAAAGCAGTGACCCCCTTAAGCCCCAGAGCTGTGTGGCAGGAAGGTGTGGAATTCCACATTCCCAGCCTTGCACAATGAGTGCAGCTGCAGGCTGGCCTCCCTGTGAGAAGCACCGTGGGAGACGAGAGGTGTTCGTTCCTTCCCACTGAAGCGCTAGTTGACCATGTGTGCACACAACATGCACCGACAGAAATGACTAGAGTTTGGATTGGGGGTTCTCCAGGTTCTCGGCAGCTGCTCCGCCCTTCACATGGAAACATTTTATTCTCATTTCTCAGGCTGCCTCCATCTGCTTGGGTGGGCACGGTGGAGCAGGCCAGGCTGTCCCATGTTACCCATGGTTCCTTGGGTGACCACATGTTCCTGGTTCTTCTTGTCACAGGCCTGCCTGGCCTGGGAAGAGATGGGGGAGGCTGGGACGAAGGGTCTCTGAGGCCCACAGTGTCAGGTCACCAGGGACCAGGTGGCAGAGTCCTGCGTCCAGGCCTGAAGGCTACTCTGGGGCTGCAGTTCAGCCAGTGCCCAAGGGATTTCTCTCTTCAATGCCCAGCAGCTATTCTCAACCACAGCACTGAGAGACAGGGCCTCACATGGAAGCTACAGTGACTCTACAGGTTACAATGTGTGCTAGCCATTTTGATCTCATTCGCTCCTCACCATGACTTCAAGAGGACACAATTTTAGATGAGAAAACTGAGGCGTAGAAAGGTTAATTAAGCAACTTGGCTTAAATTCACAAAGCCAATAACTGGGCACACAATCTAGGGCCGGAGTCTGCTCTTAGTCATTCACACCATTACCTCTGGCTTCCTTCCTAGCTGGTTTCTCAGAGGACCCACCCAGGACTAAAGAGGCCCAGAGCTGTTCCCGAAAGACCAGAGGCAGCCATTTTTTCCATGAGCCCTTTTTCCCCAGGGAGGTCCTTGCACAGTTCCTCTCTCACGGTCCTCTTGAAGGCATCCTCCTAGGAACTATGCACCAAGCTCAGCCAGAAGGGCCTTTGCTGCCAGCTCTTAGGGCAACAGGTGGCAGTTAATCAGACATGGGTTCTCAGTATGATCTCATCAGTGGGACCCGAGGAGCAAGAGTAGCTCAGATTCAGCCACTGCCTCAGCAGGTTCCCAGACAAAAGTGCAGGAGACAAGACTGCACTGCGTGCCTACCCATGCTTTGTCTCCACAGCTAGCAAAAGCTAGGTACCAATCAGGATACAGTAACTGACCAGCATATGGCCTTGTCAAATTACTTTACGGCTCCTGTCCTCAACTTGCCCACTTCTAGCATGGCAGTGGGTAGAAGTAGATGGATTAGGAGATAATAAAGGTGAAAATGCCAAGCAGTGAGCCAGGTATGGGAGTGTATTCCTTTAATCCTACCTACTTGAGATACTGAGGCAGGGGGACCACAAGTTTGAAGCCTGCCTGTGCAACTCAGTGGGAATCTCAAAGAGGAAGAAAGAACGCACCAAACAATGCTGGTGCCTGATGTAAAACGTGACAACTACTCTATTAACTTTTCATCAAGGGCCAACAAGATGGTTCAGTGGGTAAAGTTCTTGTGGTATGAGCCTGGTGACCTGAGTTCCGACTCCTGGAACCCAAGTAAAAGTGGAAGGAGAGCTGAGCGGTGGTGGTGCATGCCTTTCGTCCTAGCACTTGGAAGGCAGAGACAGGAGGATCTCTGTGAGTTCGAGGCCAGCCTGGTCTACAGAGTGAGTTCCAGAACAGCCAGGGCTATGTGGAAAAACCCTGTCTCAAAAGACAAAAAAAAAACAAAACAACAACAAAAAAGTGGAAGGAGAGAACCGATTACACAAAGTTGTCTTCTGACCCCTATGTGGGTACAGTTGCATGTGTGTCCTTTCATGGGCCCCCACATCATGCACACACATACAATAGTGATAAATAAATTAAAAGTAAAACTTCCTTCAGCTGAGTATAATATAAATACATTATCATGACCCACTGCTGTGCACATACCCCCCACTGCTGTGCACATACCCCCCACTGCTGTGCACATACCCCCCACTGCTGTGCACATACCCCCCACTGCTGTGCA